>CAJNIZ010046048.1:0-21172 GCA_905231905.1 Symbiodinium pilosum | reverse complement strand
TTTAAGGAGTTTGGACTATAGCTCTAGCGGTGACTCCTCCGAAGCCGGCTCTGTGACACCAAGGCCAAACAGCTGAGCAAGCCTGTACCAAGGCCGTTTGACAGCATCTTCCCTTTAAAGGGGGGTTTAGGGTTTAGGGTTTAGGGTTATAGGGGATATATGGGGTATAAGGATAGATAGGGATATATATGGTTATATAGGGATATAGGGGATACATGAGGTTAGAAGGGATATAAAGCGTTTTCTAGGGAGAATGGAAAAATGAGAACTAGTGCTTAGGTTTTAGGGCTGAAGGCAGCTTAGAGCTTCCCGCTCTCCGGCTGGGTGAGTTTCCATTCATGATGGGACACGGCAAAAGCCTAGGTCATCAAAGCTGCATCTCAGAGCGGATAACAGCAGCTACTGCAGAATTAAAATAAAAAAATGGAAGTTGGTAATAATATGAAGAACACCAATAACAAGAATGATACTAATAATATCTGCTTTTGGCCTGCAAGCGGAGCAGCACGGAATGCTTGGCCCTGGCCAAGGGGGCTCCCAGGGTGCCAGGACCCAAGGCTTCTGCAAGCGCCCTTCTCAGGTGCGCGAAGCCGGACGGCCGGCGCAGCTGCAAAGGGAGCCAATGCCATTCTTTTGCCGAAATATATTTTCCTGTGTAATCCCTATGTAATATGTATATATTTATACATTCCCCACTATGAAAACTGAAGTGTTCGATGTCTTGAGGAACTCACATACTCCATACCGGAGTCCTTGACTTGAACCACACCTTTGGACACAACGTAAACACACTAGGACTCGTCCTCTGGTGTTGATGACACTGGCTGCAAGAGTCACGCGCGGGCAATCACAAAGTCAAAGCTCCGAAGAAAAGCGGAAAGAACCTTTGGCAAGTGTTGTCAAGCTATCACTTGCCTGAAGACTTAGAACAGAAAGAGACCCACCTTCAAATGGCAGACAATGACTGTCCAGACTCTCGCACTGCCAGAACATGGGCAATTCGACGCCACCTATGAACCAGTCTACGACAAGATCAGGCCACTACAATTCCATATGGTCAAGGTGGCAGAGAGAATGTTGGCGTGCAAATTTTACACAGCATAGTGGGCTGCGTTCAGGATGGGCTCCTGTTGTGTGAAACGTGGAGCGTCGAGTCTATGACATGACCTACTGGGCCACATTTACTGCAACGCGGCTGCTTTTGTACATTGTGCATACCTCCCTGAATTTCAGCAAAAGGCAAACATCTAGGGATAATGGAGAATCAAATGGAAAAGAAAATGGAAAATGAAATGGAAGCTAGGATACCAGCAGGTCAAGTACATAGACCTCCGGCCCAAGCGTCGTAGCTTTGGTGTTTCTACAACGAACCCAGGCCGGGCCTGTAAGAGACTGGCTCAAGCCCACAGCTGCAGCCCAGAGCCCTTCTGAAAAGAGATCTCCGACTTCCCTTGTAACCTACTAGTTTCCATGTTATTGTTCCTTCCTTTCAACCTCTCTTCATATTTCTATGTATTCTTACTATTCATTGTTACTACTTATCAGTATCTATTGCTATTTATCTTCTCTTGGTGCATTTGGTGCTGCAAAGCCACGGGCTGCAGTCCAGGCTGAGGCCACCAAGGTGCAGTTACCCGCATCTTCTTGTTGTTACTTTGGGTGTCTTCAAATCATTGCTATAAACCCATTAAACCCTACATCCCGAACCCCTAAGCCCTTAACCCCTAAACCCTAAAGCCGAAAATCTAAACCCTACTGAGGGCCCCCCTCTAGAAACGAACCGCCTACTCACAAGGCTTTTGGATCACCATGGCAGCGGCCCGCTTCAACAAGCCTGCCAGGCCGTTGGAAAAAGTGCTCAACAGGTACTACATAAGGTTTAGGAGTTGGGATTTAGTTTTTTTTTTTGTGGGACCTTTTCTCCAAGGGCTACAGGATTTAGGGTTTAGGGTTCAGGATTTTGGGTTTCAGGCGCCTATTGGGGTTACATAGCGTTCTAGGGAGATGATCTAAGGCTATGTAGGGATCATCCTGGGACTCTACTGCCCTAAACCCTAAACCCTACAAACCCCGGTACAAACCCTGAAGCTTAGGACCACATAGGGTTGATATGAGTGAGATATAGTCTAAAGTCCTAGTATCCCTCTTAGTAACCCCGATAATGCTCCCCGATAAGTCCCCTATACAACCCCCTTTCAGGAGTGTAGACTATAGTAATTTCCATGTTCTTTTCTCTCCCTATATAGCCCCAATATGATGTACTGTAGTGGTTTCCATGTTCTTTTCCATTATCCCCGTATAGCCCAGCTTACTATAGTACATGGTGTGGTTGTAGCTGTAGAAGCAGCATGGCCTGGTTGCCACAGGGGTTCTCCTCCTGCACGGGGATGGTACCGCCAGGCCTGGGCCATGCTTGCCCTTCTTGTTGTCATGGAACTTAAATCGATTTGGAGGTTTCCCAAAATTAGGGGTACCCTTTTGGGGGTCCCTATAATAAGGACTATAGTATTCGGGGGTCTATATTGGGGTCCCCCCTTATGTTGGGAAAGTACCATTCATCATATTCTGCCTATATTGCAATAATAGGGTTTCCTGAAAGGAACTTCAACAGAGTTATCATACTATGGGTACTATAGTAAAAAAAATGCAACCCAGCCTTTCGAGTTCTAGAGAAGCGGGGGTTGTCCTCCTGGACTGTAAGAATACTAGTTTCAATAGTTCCTTGAGGTTATGCTACAATGAAAATTTGAAATTAATTCCTATAGGGATAGAAGGTTTGAGTAACGGAGTCGCGTTGGGCCCCGGGCTGGATCTGGATGCCGCCTGGCTCCCGGCGTCGTTCTTTGGCGTTCTTTGACGCCTGCTTCAGCTGTTATTTTTTCAAAACAGGGGGTACACCCTAAACTGCAATAGACCCCAGAAGACTAGGATCCCTGATTATGGAGTTCTCCAAGAAAAACACTAATTTGGGGAAATCCTAAACCCTAAATAGTACCTTCCATGTATTTTCCATGATCCCTATATACACCCCATAATTCATATTAAGGAACCCCGAATTTGGGGAAACCCCCAATTTGCGTCACAACTTCTGCATGAAGGGCCCCATCGGGAACCTGAATCCTCAACCCTAAATCCTAAGTAGTTGCTTCCATTTTCTCTTCCATTATCCCTATACAGACTTTATATACCCCAAACCCTAAACCCTAAACCCTAAACCCTAAACCCTAAATTTAGGGCAACTTCTGCAGGAAGGAACCTGATTGTACACCTCCTGGAGGAGTTGCTCGAAGACATGCTTCACGTTATAGGTCCTGAGCGCATTCACAAGTGCTTCCCTAAACTCTAAACCCTAAGCCCTACACCCTAAACCCCCTAAACCCCCTAAACCCCCTAAACCCCCTCAACCCCCCCAACACCCCCCCAAAACCCCCCGAAACCCCCCCTAAACCCCCCTGAGCCCTATTCTTTGCAGTCAGCGGATGGCTGGGCTTGCTGCGTGACAGCACTTGCCTCCTTGAAGAGGAGCCTGGGTGGCATCTTGCTCCAACAGCAACATTAGGGCAATATTAGGCTAATATTAGGGTTATATTGGGGTCATTTGGGAGATAATGAAAAAGAAAATGGAAACTACTATATTATAATGAGGTATATATTGGGGTTATATTGGGGTTATATTGAGTAGCGTTTCTTGGTGGTTGAACCTAGTAAGATTCTATTCCTTATATTGAATACTATACCCCAAAAGGAGGATAGAATCTTACTCTATATTTGGTACCATAGTATCCCCAAATAAAATACTACTCACAAAGGGGTTTAGGGTTTTTTAACCCCGAGGACTTTTACGTCTGCATGAAAATGCACGGGGTCCCAGCCCATCAGAATTAGTCAGCTTGAGTGCCAACAGTCTAGGGCTTAGGATTCAAGGTTTAGGGTTCAGGGTTTCGGGTTTAGGGTCTACATAACCTCAATAGTGGATAATCAAGTGGAAAAGATGATGAAAGATGACATGGAATATGAGATAAAAACCACAATATATTGTGATTCTATAGGGATGTGACCCCAATACTTGAAAATCCGATGGAAAAGGCAATGGAAAATGGCGTGGAAGCTCGCTTGAGCATTGTTGTTATTATTATCAACATACCAGCAAGCATGAGAGCTTGACTTGTGCGTTCGAGCGAACTCCAAAGCAGCATCGTAATGCACCTCGGGCATCGACCCCTAGAAATCGGCGAACTCTGCTTCAAGCACTCAATCCGCCCCTCCTGTCGTGCAGTGGGATCCTTCTCAACCAAGTCGAGTTTGTTCCCAACCTTGGATTGCAAGCTTTGGAAATGAGAAGCTTGCAGTTTCGCAGCAAGCTCTCACTGCCTTAGGCCTGTGCTAGCATGATGATGATATTCGGTTCTGCGTTCTGCCGCAGCTCTTCAAGCCATTTCAGGCCTTCAGTCCATCAAAGTGGATCGTACGTGGGATGCATGCTTTCCGCCAGGGCTACTGCAGTTCTGGAAGGTTGCGTTCCTGGTCACATCCTTAGTGTTACTGGAGATGAGTAGGGAACATGAGAATAATATTCTACAGGGTTATGCGCGGATTATACAGGGATTGTATTCCCTGATTCGCTACTAACCACCAGTAGGCAGTAATCATCATGAACATCTTGCAGCGAGCGTGTTGCCATATTCGCCATCTAAGCGAAGCGCATAGACCAGAAGTGCACCCACAGCGCGACGGTAATGTGAGCCTTGTGAGCACAAACTTCCCTATTATTATCATTACTCTTACTACTACTATCACTACTATGTTTACTACTACTGTAACTGCTATTATTACAATTAGGTCTCATATGTTCATTGCTGTGACTCTACTGTATCAATCAGCTTCAATCTGCCCAGCTCCGGGCTTGTGATTGCTCGGTATCTTTCCTGCCCTGCGGTGTCCCAAATTTGCGCCTGAAGAGAGGCCGGGCTGCTGTCAAGGAACTACAATTAAGATGCCATAGTAGGGGTATGTAGTATATAATACGATTTCCTTATTATAGTGACCCTTAACCCTATATACCCCTATCATGCTAACTTAGTTTAAGCTCCTTAACAGCAAGCCAGGAGTCAAAAGGCAGCAGAATCAGGCTGACAAGCTCCAAGAATCAAAGGGCGCCTTGACCGTACCACCCACAGCCAGGGGGATGGTGCCTAAGATGAACAGAGACACAGCAGAGTCAAAGTAATAGCAATACTAATAGCAATGATAAGCATAATGTTAATAGTAGTAAGAATAATCATACTAAAAAAAATATAGGAATATTCATGTTAATAGTAGCAGTGATAACTGTGGTAATGATGATTATTGACCAATGAAACTGCGAGTGGAGCGAGCGCCATGTCCGGGCAGACGCTGATTTGGTCGAATGCAGCCAATGGGCGTGTGGCAAACTCTACACCGATGGTTGCCGTAGGAGCCTTCGGTAGTGTGCCTGCGGATTAAGGTTTAGGGTTTAGGGTTGCTTCTTCAGGCATGTATGATGCACCTCGTGAGCTGCCATCTGAGCTATAATCTAAACTCCTTGTATTCCCCTTAATATCCCGTATAGTAGTCTCCTATATAATCCCTTCTATAACCGCATTTAAGGAGTTTAGATTATGGCCGATCTAAGCCAGAAACCCAGCCTTTCACATACCGCGAAAGCAAATGTGTCTTTCCCACAGTCGCGTCTCCGACAAGGACAACCTGCAAAAATTGGAACGCGGCTGGACAGTCACTCCAAAGCATGACCGCTAAATTGTGAACCCCAAACCATGACCATGATTATAACATTTACGATTACTAATCTTACTATTACAGCTACGACGGTTTGTATTACTACTATTCCTTCTATTACTACTATTGCTATTATTGCTACGATTGTTAGTATTACCAATAGTATTACTATTATGGCTACTCTTACACCAGCCTTGTCCTAAACCCTAAACCCTAAACCTTAAACCCTAACTGTTACACCAGCCTTGTAGAGGTGGTCGCAGCCCTCATCCTCCTCGGCCATGGCTCAGCGCTGGACACCCAGCAACCAGTGATGAGCCTCAGCTTCCAAAAAGCCAAAGGAAGGTTTAGGGTTAAGGGTTTAGGGTTTAGGGTTTAGGGTTTAGGGCTAAGGGGTTTAGGGTTTACCTGTAACCCCAAAATACCTACAATTTAGTAGCAATTACCCCTGAATTCCTGGGTAGAACCCATGAAACTGCAGGCAATTCGGGTTACAGTCAGGGCTTAGAGCTTACTTGTGGTGTTCAGTTGCCCGGTTTAGGGAAGCAACCAAATTCAAGATTGCATGCTGAGCACCCGGCTGCATGCAGGAATCAGACATGGGAGTGTTCGAGCCGAATGATACATGGCATCGCAACAGAGTCACTGGAGGCATGCTGCTTTAGTGAAGCGCCCGAACTGAGAATGAGTCGCCTGTAACGATCACAAAGCAGTCGGGTAGTTCCCAAAATTAGGGTCCCATTTTGGTTTACTGTAATTATGAGGTGCCGTGGTATAGTCTAGAACCAAAAGGGGTCCAGATTTTTGAGAACAACCCACTTGCGGCGCGGTCTCTTTGATGCCTGCCGACGCAATCTCAAACCTTAGGAGTTTAGCTTGGCAAACTCAGATGCACCTTCAGATTTCGGATGTCCAGCCTGCAGCTCTTACACCAGCCAATCTAAAGATGAAAAAGTCAAAGCTGGCTGGAGATGCATATAGGGATTATGTAGGGTTAAAATAGGGATTTAATAGGGTTAATACAAGGCTATATTGCAACAGAAGTGGCAACTACTTTAGTATACCTGCTGCTTTCGCAGACTGCACGCCTTGGGCTGGATGCAAGAGGCCAGGAGAGCATGGCCTTCGTCGAGAGTTTTAGGGTTTAGGGCCTTAGGGTTGTGCAGTAGCTTAGATGAAGTAGTACCAGTAGTAAACGCAGCAGGAGAAGTAGATGAAGTAGGGTTTGTGTTTCAAGTAGCAGCTTCCATGCTCTTATTGCAGGGTAGCCTCCTTTGTCTTTCCCATTGACAAAAAAAAAAGAGAAAACAGAAAACCAAAGCTACCTGAAGCTGGAAGCTACTCGCTGAAGCCCGGCTCCTGAAAATGGAGATTGATTGGCTCTGCGAAGCCAGCTAGCCGGGGGTCCATGCGCCTGGCTCTCAGGATAAGACGTGTGACAAACTCATGTATGTTAATATGTACAATGCGAAGTATGTGTACCAATATATACATATAGAAGACATATACACATTTCTACTTTTTGTTTGCTGGCATACATGCCGGTAGATATCTCTGTAGCACGAGAATTCAAATTATTTCTGCATTCGTCTACCATTGCTCTTCCTACTACTCTGATGCCTATTGCCCCCGTCACCCACAGGCGAAAAAAAAAGTTGCCCCTTCCTACAGCGCACATCTCTGGGTGAATCGTACACAGCCCTGTTTGCAGATGCTACGGCGTATGTGCAAAGCACATGCCTGAAGTCAATGCCACGGATCTCTGTCTGCAGTACATCAAGCACCTGCAACGCTGGTGTCAAGTTGTCCTCAAGAAGCCGACCATAGAATGCTAGCGTTTGCCATTTTTAGTGAGACCTATAGCGAAACTTTGCTCCTCAACCTCACGTTTGACTCCACTTCGGGAATCTCTTTGCATGAGGCAAGACAAACGAATGCTTCCGGACGCCGCTAAACGGCGGAACGCCCAATGTCAGCTAGAAACTCCCAGGATCAGAGGAAGCAAGATGCCCGCCATCACCGCGGACGATGCTGCGCCATCCTTGGATGTTGCACGGCGTGTTGATATGCAGATGCGTCAAATGCTTCAAATGCTTCAGTACGAAGAGCTCTGCTTTCGACAAACCTTTTTCAAAGGCATGGCTTCATGTATACAATTAAACAAACAGCTATTTTCGCAAATACGTCTGGTGAAGACGAAGACCACACGGCTCGCCCACGGTTACAGCCGACAACTAACGACATCCCGGCCACCCGCATGCTGAACCCCCGAGGGCGCCCTAACCATGCTCGCATGCGGTTGAGTCGCGATGGTCCCTGTCCTGCCAGAGGTGGTGGACGTAAGCTGCGGGCCTGCCCCGGGCGTCGTGGTGATCGTGGCCACGCCCCTGCGAACCTGATCTTCTGATCTTGCGAGGCACAGCGTGCTCCCAGCCATGTGTCAAAGGGGCCTGGCCTCCATCGCAACAGGGCAGGCGCCACGCGAATCCTCCAGTTCCCACCAGACAGACAGATCAACAGACAGACACCTTAAGTGCAAGGTGATAGTCTTACTGCAGTTTAAGACAGAGCAGCCCTAGAAACTGACGAGACCATGCACATTATGATCTACAAGCCCCAATATGAACACCAGTTTCTGTTTTATTTAAACCCTATACCTTAAACTCTAAATAAACCCTAAACTACAAACCCTGAAGCCCAAACCGCTGTCCTTGGAGGCCCCTCCAGCACAGCTTGTGCAGTCGAGGTTGGTGGGCCCCGCACACGAAAGGCACGCGGAGGAGCAAAGTAGGCAGCGGCCAATGGAGGCCTGTCAGGAAACAACAGCTCTAATGCTACTACTTCTGGGTTTAGTAGTTATATGAGAAAAGGAGAGCTTTTGGCAAACCAGCTGGACACGCACCTCAAAGTAGGCTTCGCTGCCTTGGGTTCTTCAAGCACCACAAAACCGGGTAGCTGGTAAGGAACGTAAACTAAGTTACCATAATTAGAGAAACCCTCTAATTTACTGTAGATCCACATTATGGTAGATCAACTTAAGTTTCATGACAACCCTAAACCCTAAACCCTGAACCCTAAACCCTAAACCCTAAACCAGAAAAGCATCCCATGGTCAGCTCTGCATGCATTCCAGGTGCTACAAGAGGCCGCCGTGACCGGCGAGGTTGCTTCGGCTTGAATGCAGATGGAATCCATCAAACGAGACCCATCCACAGCCGCCCCCAGGTAGATGCTCTTACCTCATTCAATATAACCCCAATATACTTTGGTAGTTTCCATTTTCTTTTCCATTCTCCCTATCTATACCTAATATTCACCCTATTTCAATATAGTAGCTTCCATGTTCTTTTCCATTATCCCCATATTAACACCAAAATACCCCCTATATAACCCGAGTTGGGAGCTTGTGTCAAAAGCCAGTGTGAAGTCTGCTTGCATCTTCGGCGCTCACGCCATTCACCGTGAAAGTGGACTTAGAGGTGCTCCTCAGGCAGCCACCTGAGCACTTCAACGTCCCTTGCCACTGGACCAGTGGCAAGGCTTAGCCAAGAAGAGAAGGCTTTTTGATGCCAAGCTGCTGCACAGGACAGGATCTGTCACGGCCACGCCGTTGATCTCATAGTTCCCAGTTTCTTGAACGCAAGATGTGCAGCACATCAGGGCTGTGCAAAGATGTCCAGATGCTTCGCCACGAGAGCCAGTGGCCACATCCCTGCACTGAGCTCTACCCAAAATGTGCTTCTCCATACTTGTGCATGATATGCTGCATGCTTCTAGAGGTCACAGACATGCTGGCCTGTTAGCGAAGGGCTTCTCCCCTGCAGTCTTCTCGTTGCACTGCTCGTCCAGGCTGGGGAGGCACACGTTCGCGTAGCAAGTGGAGGGCCTAAGTGCGTTTTCCAACCAGCTCTGAAGCAATGTTGCGGCGTGTTGTTCTCCTTTTGGTGTAGGACACCGGAGAAACCCCAATCCTGCTTGTAATTCGTGCTCTACGGACGGCAACTCGAAGCATGTACCGCAAGTTCTCAGGACACGAAGCTCCCACGAAAAGCTGGCAACAGCGGTAACGACTGAGTGGACGGCACACTGTTGCTCGTACACGCCGACCCCCATGGCTTTCCCACGTCTGGCGGGCAAATAGCCGATGACCCGGAGCACACCTTTCAGTTGATCATCCAGCATTCCCAAGGACACTGTGCTGAAATCTGCCAGCCGGTAGTTTTCATGTTCTTTGTCCATTACTATCCCTACATTACGCCCATATAAACCCAGTTTCCATTTTCTTTTCCATTATCCTTATATAGCCTCAACATACCATTATACTATATAGTAGTATGACCCTGCCAAGCAGCCTCCGCTAGGTCGCACTCTCCCAAGGCGGCCCGGCAAACCGTCCCAGCAGGCCGCAATGCGCACGTGGCTGGGTCACAGCACCTTGGCACAGGTACATAGGGTTTAGCGGGTTTAGGGGTTTGGGGTTTAGGGGTTTAGGGGTTTATTACGGTTTGGGGCTTGGGGTTTAGTACAGACAGCACATCTTGCATGGCCTTCACAAAGGACCTAACCCGAGTTTCCATGTAATGTTAAATGTTCTTTTCCAGTTGATTCTCCATTTTTTAAGGGGTAATATCCGCATTCTTCCTGGTAAAAGCCATTCTCTACCCCACTATATTATAAATATATATGTGTATATATATATATAAGATGGTAGTTTCCATTGTTGAGCCCTATATCCTTTCTGTTGTCAACGAGACACGCATCGGTCCCTGCGCATGCGCTTCCAGCTTTCAACTTGCAGGTGGCACAGTCGCAGCAGGGATCCTGGGCTGCTGTTAACGGGGTTTAGGGTTTAGGGTTTATATGGGGTTTAGGGTTTAGGGTTTATATGGGGTTTAGGGTATAAGGTTACTATGATAAGAAGAATAAGAATAGCAAACGTAACAATAATAGTAAGGAAACCCCATCAGTTAAAGGTGGGTACAGCTTAAATGGCTTAGGGTTACGGGAATATTCCATTATCCCTATATATATATATACCCATTATGGTAACTTAATTTAAGTTTCTTAACAGCAACCCAGGGTCTGCAGCTGCACCGGCAGTGCCGCAGTCGCAGTTCTCGCCGTAGTCGATGCCCCCGTTGCCGCAGAGGGCTACCACCTTACTGGTGCTTAAGGGAGTGGGGCAGTGGATCCTCATTACACTAATCCTTGTATGAACCCCTAAAGCCTAAACCGATTATGAATTACGTGGACCCCTCCACCTGTAATAGTGGTATAGTAGGAACACCAGAGGACCCTAATATACTCACTATTATGCCCTACAGTCGCTGTTACCGGGTGGGGGTTCACCTATATGATACTATACTCACTCCCCTACTCTCCCTTCCCAAACCCTAGTACCCCAAACCCTAAACCCACTATATCCCTATAATCGTACCCCAAACCCAAAGCCCACTACATCCCTATAACAATAGTCCCCACATTCACTCCGCAACTTCCTAAACCCAACCCCGCCTCAACCCTAGACCCCTAAACCCTCAACCCCTTAACCCCAAACCCCTAAACCCTAAACCCTAAAAACCCCTAAACCCCTAAACCCCTAAATCCCTAAGTCTCCCTTAAAGCACCAGAAAAGCCACGGCCAGGCTGGAGGGACGCTCGCATCCGCCCTGGAAGCACATGCCGCCTCGCTGGCCCTTGGGCTCACTGGGATGCCAGCCTCAGAGGTTTAGAGGTGTAGGGGTTTTAGGGGTTTCGGGGTTTAGGGTTTAGGGGTTTAGGGGTTTAGGGTTTAGGGTTCAGGGTTAAGGGTGTAGGGTTTAGGAGTTTAGGGGTTTAGGGTTTCGGGGTTTGGGGGTTAGGGTAGCAGGGAATGAAGGAATGGAAAAGAAAGTGGCAATTACAGTGTTCTTTGGATAATGGAAAAAACGATGGAAACTACCATAATTGGTTAAGGGCTTAAGGTTTAGGGTCTGGGAGGAATGGCATAGAAAATGGAAACTACTAGAATTTGCTATTAGGGACTACTATAAGGATCCATTCCTTCATAACAGCTAACCAAAGGCCTAAGAGATAGTCGCAATGATATGACTAATGGCTACTTGCAAATATTGGAAAATTATAAGAAGAGTAAAGACAATATTAACAATAAGAATAGCAATAAGGACAAGAATGATAGCAATCAATGATCTTAACGCTAATATATGGCAATGATGTTGACCATGATAATTAAAAAGAATAGCACAAGCGCAGAGATTGCTCGACAAAACACACGAAATGCATACAAGCAGCAAGGCGTTCCATCAGGAACCGCCATGTGTGATCCGTGAACACCTCAGCTCAGGCTGACTCGCTGCATTCCTCGTCCTGATTGCAGTGCATCCAAAAAACTGAAGCGCTGCCCACACTCTGTTGCCGAACTCTGAGAGGCGTCATGGCACCTGCTCACGCTGAACAGCGTACCGGCTAAGAAAAAGTACAAAGAAGGCGGCCATCCGCTGGACAATGGATGCAGGACATCTGGAAATGGTACTGGGGCTCTTACACAACAGTGCTGCAATCATCGTTGAAGCTCACACACGGCTCCGTCAGATCCCACGTGCCATCAAAGTCCCGAGTCACGTCCACTTCACAAGTGTAGCGCATGCTTTTGCAGCTTCCCATGGCACATAGACCAGTGTAGGTGACACCATTCGCAGTGACACTGCAACTTGCCCCCGGGTATGCGTACTCATCCTTGCAATTTGAGGTAGTGTTTCAGAAGTTGGCCTAATGGCCATTTGCTGGCACTACTCAGACAAAAGCATGGTCCGTCCTTGGGACAGCTCGAGGTCCCGCCGGGACAGACTTCTGCAAGGTCACAGGTGTTCCTGGCAGGCCTGGCATCAGGGTTAGGGTTGCAGGGATTAGGATGGTTCAGGGTTTAGGATTTAGGATTTAAGGGTTTTGGAGCTGCAGGGCTTTTAAAAAGGGTCGAGTCGGAACCTGCAGGACTTCTGGGCCGACGCGGAGACGTTCTTGCAGTTCCTTGCAGAGGGGTTGAGGGTTTCCCATTAAGTAGATAGAATATGGCTCTGGGTATATTATAATAAGATCCCCATATACCCCATATTCTATCTACTTAAGGGGGGCTATAGGCCCTATAGGGTTTAGGCAGGACATGCCCTCGGGATGGTGCTTGTCATATTGATGGAAAGGGGGGGAATTCCACCAAGATGGTGCAGCTTCCTCTCCCAAGATGACGGAAGACAAAGGCCTACTGCTGAATTTAGCATGAAACATGTGGGGGTTTCCTGTGGGGGTCCCTATAATGAGTATTGGAGTATTTGGGGGTCTGTATATTGAGGCCCCCGGCTATTTGGAAAACTACCGTATGTTAGCTGGATGATGTCGTTTGCCTCTCGACTCGAGATCACCAGCACATCTCGGCTTCATGCAAGAATAGTTATCCCTAAACCCTACACCCTAAACCCTCGAAGTGTCCCATTTCTAGCTACTCTTATCAGTCCACAGCGGGCTACCTTTCTTTGGCAGCAACTACAGAGCACCCCAGAGTTTACCGTCTGTGGGCTCAGCGGCCACTTTCGTGATTGTATCGCTGCAAGTTTCATCATAACGAATCATGTTATGCGACAGCTCATCCCTTCAAAGAATTCTGGTGAAACCTGCCTGGCGTCAGCCCCCAGCCTAGAGAGCTTGGGGAAAGAATTCAAAGGGATGCTAGCTTACACTGCTTGCTGCCGGGAAGCTCACAACAAGGGCCCACCGAATCGCTGCACTCATAGCTGGGATCCAGGAACTTGCAAGTTGTGCCGTCACAGCACCTAAGCTGGGTTGCTGTTAAGGAACTGAACTTATAAACTATGATAACAAGGACAGCCTATTGAAATGGGTATGATAACTTAATCGAAGTTCCTGAGCAGCAACCCAGTCAGGGCTCCGAAGACCGTTTGGCAGTTTGTGGCACTATGCTGGAATTCATGATGATCGTATGTTATTCAAACCTTGGTCGCCTCTACTGTCAATTTTCCGCTTAGCTGTGGGAGCATATCATGCTCGACTAGCAGTGTACATCATGTCCAGGTGAAACGTTAGTTCTGCCCAGCAAACACACTTCAACACTTCCATGCACTGGCAACACAATGCTCCTTGAGCTATCATGAATGGTTTAATAAATGTCAAAAAAACGCTTGCTGAAAATGTGTGGATTCATTGAATGCTCAGAGCAATATGCACCAGTTCTCTACAAGCCCTCAAACTCAACTGGGGTCCTTGAGCTTTTTCCAGCTTCATCAACAAACTGCTGTTCATTTTAAAGCACAACTCTTTGCCTTGAGCTGAGGCGCGGGTCATTGCAGGGGGAGCCGCAATCGCAATCCTCGCCATCCTCGCGGAAACCATTGCCGCAGACCTCATCCCAAGATGCCAGATTCCCATATGAACTATAGTCTAAACTCCTAGCATCCCCCTTAATAATCCCCACAATACTCCCCTATATAACCCTCCCCTGAGTGCCCCTAGAACCCTCTGAGGCAAGGTACAGGATCACCAAACACCTTCAAGGGCTTGTTCTCCAGGCACTCCGAATTCCTGACATAGACCTGGCACCAGGGCTCTGAAGGTTTCAACTTAGCAGCCAGCCGGCCAGCAGCCAGGGCAGGGTTCAGGGTTTTAGGGTCTAGGGTTTAAGGTTCAGGGTTCAGGGTCTAGGGTTGAAGGTTTAGGGTTTGGGGTTTAAGGTTCAGGGTTTAGGCGCCAGGCCTCGGAGAAGAAGGTCGTGATGTGAGAAACGCTGCAGCCTGTGAATTGAGTGGCGGCGTCGCCAGTGCCTTCCAGATTCAGAAACTTTGGCTTACTGGTGATTAGTAGTGAACAAGGTAACATATAGTCCCTATATAATCCCTTAACCTTAAACCCTAAACACCATGTTCCCTTACTTCCCTGCTAGCCCCCAGTAAGTTGGGACTTCAAGCAAACTCGTTGGCGGCTGCAGATGCCTACGGCTTCCATGATGAAGCCGGAGTCTGGACACTCCGGCGACCCCGAGTCGTGGGACATACCAAAGTTGTGGCCCATCTCCTCAGGCAAGCGATAGTCTCAACTCCTTAAAAAAAGGCTTCTAGAAGGGATTATATAGGGGGCTACTTAAGGGGGTTTAAAAGGGATACGAGGAGCTTAGACTATGGCTTAGGTGACTGCACGCTTTCAAAGGGTGCTGTTGACATTAGCTTCAGGTCTGCAAAATGCAAACAAATGCCTTCCGTGCCACATAGACCGTCAACTTCTTGCAGTATAGCGACATGTGCCACCACAGCAGCGCACTGAGGCACGTCGGCACTGTTCATGCCACACATGTTGATGGACCCCGACCTCTCAAAAATGCCATGCAAAAAAAAAAGCATCTCTGCTACCTCTTTCTCCGTCCTGGCCACATCGCACATGGAAGACACTGGCGCCTTAATTTCAAGTCAGGACCATCACGGATTGATCTCAAGCAAGAAAGTTGCTGAGAGCCATTCGAAACCGACGGTGCTGCCCAGGAGATCGCGACCCGTCAGCAGCACCTTTCTGGTAGAACGCGATCTCAGAGTTTCCCCTTGGACTCTGTAGGTCCTACAGAGCCGAGGCGGCCCTCTCCCAAGTGTATAGTCCCCCTTAAGTAGATAGAATATGGCTTTGGGTAAATTACTAATGAGATCCCCATATACCCCATATTCTATCTACTTAAGGGGGACTATACCCTTTTTGGAAACAGAGAGGCTAACTAATCTTTCAGGCTCTCTGAAATTTCTTGCTGCTGTATGCTATTCATGGTCACGGCAGCGGCCAGCAACAATCACACCTGTTAGCATCCTGCACATTACGCCCCATAAAATACAATTGTCATGCAGGGGGGACTCCGTACCCTCATCACCTAGGCACACTGGAAATTTAATCATGCACGCTGGGTACGGGGGGGCCAAAGTCCATTAGCCAAAGGCCCCTCAAGGTTCTTTGTAAACAGGTTTAGGGTTTTGGGCTTAGGGTTTAGGGTTGCTTTGACATCAACGGCTCACTTTGGCTCTATGACTGAGGCATAGACTCGGTTGTCATTCTCAGGCAAGGATCCTCCAATGGCTTGGGAAACATCTCAAGCAGTAGCCTAAACCCTATATAAACCCTAGATAAACCCTATATGAGATTTAGAAGAGACATTCGTATAAGCCCTACATAAACCGTGAACCCTATAGACACACCCATGCTGTGAGGAATTGTCTGCCTGCAGCCATCTGTGCAGAGCTCCAGGTGAGGAAATCCTCCAACAGCACTGCCTCAGCTGGCCATGGGCACAGAAGGACGGGAACGCACGGGGACCAGGATGAACTGAATTGCCGAAAAGTGTCCTGGTCAGCCTTGTCGGGATAGATTTCAGGAGGAGACACAAAAAACGGAGCCCTTCCGGTGAGCCTCGGCATTGGCTTGGAAGTTGGAGTGCCAGGGATCCTCCTCAAGAAAGGTGTGCTGCGCGACCAGCACCACCTCAGCGAAAAGCAGGGTCGGCTGCTCTTGGAGTCATGCAAGGCGATCGCCGATTGCCTGGACAGTGTAAGGGAATGATCCACTTGTGGGAGATGCACCTGAGGTGACCAGCCAGCACTCTCGAAAAGCCGAACGTACAGTCCCAACCAGGGCACGGTAGATGGTTGTGACAGCGTTGAGCACCGACACCGTGTGGGCGGCCAGGGCATCTAGACCCGACTGCCCTCCGAAAGCCGTGTACCTAGAGAAGTCGTTCACCGCCAAGACCTCAGCAAACGCTCACTTCATGTGAAATCCTCAAAATGAGCTCCTAAGAGATGGTCTGACCATGCGGGTAGGCCCGCGGCCTCCACATACTTCGTTGAGCCACTCAACCTGCCAAGTGAGCTGCTCGACTCAACTACGTGACTTGCTCTCAACTTCAAAAAACAACGCCACCAAAAAAAGGCCCTAAACCCGAAACCCTTCATCACCGAGCTTTCTTCAAGCTGTTAGCATGGCTGGACACACTCTACAAGCCTGCCTGCGGGGTGAGCGCAAAAAGCGGTGGACCTGGCAAGCCGGGCACATATATTGGGTTATGTCTACCCCAACATTGGAAAAGAAAATGGAAACTACTATATCATTATGGGGAATATACCCTACACCCTAAACCCTAAACCCTAAACCCTAACCCATTATAGTAGTTTCCATTTTCTTTTCCATTATCCCCATATAACCCCAATATACCCATAAACCCTTGACCCTAAAAACTCTAAACCCTAAACCCTATACACCCTAAACTCACACTCAAAGCCTGCTAGAGGCTGCGAGAAGCTCACTGCACTGGGACACAGACTTCCTGGAGCTCCAAACCGCTGAGGCTCCTGAGCCTGTGTTCCCCCTTAGCACACGGCGGTTTAGGGTTTAGGATTTAGAGTTGTTAGGGTTTAGGGTTTAGAGTCTTTAGGGTTTAGGGTTTAGAGCTTTTAGGGTTTAGGGTTTAGAGTCTTTAGGGTTTAGGGTTTAGAGTTTTTAGGGTTTAGAGTTTTTAGGGTTTAGGGTTTAGAGTTTTTAGGGTTTAGGGTTTAGAGGTTTTTAGGGTTTAGGGTTTAGAGCTAAGGGTTTAGGGCTTAGCGTTCTTAGGGTTTAGGGTTTTTAGGGTTTAGGGTTTCGGGTCTCAAGAAGTCTTCGGAAGTCCCTTGTGAAACGCGTAAGGATGCGACGCCTCCGGAGAGTTTCCTGCCATCCTCTTCTGAGAATGGGGCTTGCACCTGGCCCGAGCTCTCTTTTATCCTACTATTACTATTGCTAGTATTCTTATTCTTATTTGTATCTGTATCTAGATTATGGCTTTTTGTAAAGTTATTTTTAACTACAAGTACTACTTTCTTGTTACTAATATTACTATTCTGCCTCCATCGCCCTAAACCCTAAACCTTAAAACCTGACCCCTAAACCCCCAACCCTAAATCCCAAACCCTAAACCCCAAACCCTAACCCCCCTGAACCCTAAACCCTGTGCCTCCAGGCTGGGATCGAGCCATAAAGTCTGGTTTTTCCGGATGATCATTCCTCAGAGGATCCGCAGACACTTGCACCCAACTTACTGGGGAAATGTTATAATTACAGGGATTATATAAGGATTAAAAGACGATTACATACATATGTGTATGTATATATAGATAGATAGATGTGTATATATATATATACATATGTATGATATAGGCTTTTGGGGGGGGAACATGTCCCCTTATTCCTTTACTAACCACCAGTAAGCCAGACAGCTGGATCTTAAGTCTCTTGCCGGAAAGACTGCCACCGCAATTTGCCAAGGCGACGCTGGAGGCTTCGCCCAACACCTGCAATCAACCACAGCCACGCCTAAACCCGAAACCCTCAACCTCTAATCCCCTAAACCCCTAAACCCTCGCCCTCAACCTCGAAACCTCTAAACCCTCAACCTCGAAACCCCTAAACCCCGAAACCCATAAACCCCTAAACCCCAAGATCAGGACAGCTTCCTGCGGGTCGTGTAGTTGCCAGGCTCCCTACGCTGCTGGTGTGCGAGGTGAATTTCAATGGCTCAGAATTACAATGTTTCAATGCTTCGCTCGCCTTCCCGTCACCATCTAGGTTCTCCTTTCCGAAGACTTTTGTTGGTTTCATGCTGCAGGTTTTGCAACAGTTTCTACAATCGCATAATCCCTGATTCGGACATCAAGTGATCCAGACGGCTGACAAGGCTTTGCGCAAGATGAAAAAGCGTTACGTCCGTGCGGCATGAACTACCAAAATTATCTCGCATGCGGCTTCCTGGAACTACTGACGTTCCAGACAGGTACAGATCACTGCTTGCAATGCTGCAATACTCGAGAAGTGCTTGAAGCGTCTGAGACAAGCTGCAGGAACAGAACAAGCCATGAACTCAGGAAACTTTGCTGCAGCCGATACAGGAACTGACGGCCTCTCCAACATAGAAGCAGTTCTCCGGCAAAGGAATCACCTCCACAAATGCAAACACGGCTTTGCAGGTGCTTGCAACAGTGACAGGCCTCCTGCCGGTCGCGGTAGTGCAGAACCTACATGAAGCCCAAAGCTGTCATCCATCTCTGACATCTTGTCCCATCAAAGAAGAATCTAAGAGACTTACATGTTGTGCCGTTGTTGGCATCAGTGCCCGATTGTGCCAGAGGCGGAGCCGTACCGTAGCCGTCGGAAGGAGGAGCTCCACTTCGAGCTCCGGCCCCGCTCCTGCCAGAACCCAGAGTGTGACGAGAACCCTTCCTGGAAGCCTAAGAAAGTCCTAGCCACTGCACAATATCCACAAGATCAGATCGCCCATAATTATGTTCTATATACTTACTTCCCTGCGATGCTTTACGCCTCTCCTGATCTCTTGCGAAATGCCTTGAATCCCCTATGCAGCCCCCTTGCCCCATGCAGTGGCGCGCGACTAGAGGCTTGAAGCCTGCATCGAGCCGTCTGCTCCAGGAAACTTGCACCCGCTGCACATCCTGGGCGGCTACAGGCCTCTGAGTGTGTGCTGAAAGTAGGATCCCCATGTGGGGGGCCCCTACATGAAGTATAAACTTTATGGGGGCTCCACGACATGATGCAGCCGAGATTCCTGGGACCTAACAAGCGCGGTAAGCAGTAGAGCAAGCGCGGGCGCATTGCGCACGTGCATCACCCGAGTTCGGCTTAGTGGCATAGCTTTGACTGATGTCCACATAGGCTTTATATGTCGCGCAAACCCCAGATCCAATCCTGCATAGAGCGTATGTTTTCTTGTTGCTGCTACAGCTGCCTCCGTTGTCGGCTAGCGTAAGGGATACCTGAAGCATCCTAAAGCCTGAACCCTACATGTTCAACCTGACTGACATACTAGTTCCCATTTCCTTTTCCATTCCTATATACAAGCCTCTCATTACGATGCAACATTGAGCAAGCGTTGTCGCTGCGAGCAACAGGTTTGGCTTTCTCAGGCTAATCTCATGCTCAGGAAGGGGGGAAATTGGGCTGTATGAGCTAGAAACAGGGATTTTACAAGGACTACTACATGGATCCTGTTTCTCATTTCCCGCTCAGCGTCAGGTAGTCTTCGTGCACCATGTTGGCAAGAACATGTGATGCTTCGCGGCATGGTTTGATTCTGAGTTATCTTGAATCGCAACTCATGCTCTTGCTCAGGATGTGATCAGACAAACACCGGCGCAGATCTTCCCCCAAACCCTAAACGCCCAAATCAATCTAGACTATAGCCCACATCAGGGACCTGATCGATGGTCTCGTCAGCAAAGATGACCTGCGCAGCACAGACCCGGAGCCTCAGCAGTGCGTAGTAGGGGTTTAGGGTTTTGGGTTCTTAGGGCTTAAGGTTTAGGGTGCTTTCAACTGAAAATAGTGATAATATGAGCAAAAATGCCGTAATTGTACCATTAGCGTGTATGAATATTATGAAGGAAAAAACCGTAATCGTGCTAGCACAAATAATTACTTGGGGATTCTGAGCCCCATACCCATCTGCCAGGCGACACTGGAGCACCACGGCAAAGGAGAAGCTGAACAGGTCATCATAAACAACAGCTGCGAAGGGTTTAGGGTCTAGGTACTTATTGGGATAATATAGGGATAACGGAATATACTAGAATATAGGGTTTAGGGTTTAGGGTCTAGAGTCTACGGTTTAGGGTGGAACATGGTAGTTTCCATAAACAGGAGAACCCCAAAATAGCCTGCCAAAATACCGTAATCCTTACTGTACAAACCCCGACATAGGTACCTCTAATTTTTTGGGGAAACTCCAAACGTCACGCGCACCTCGGCAACCACCAGGTTTCTCCCATGCTTCTGTACAGACCTTCGGAGACCTTGCGCACCAAGCGCGCTCTTTCTGCAGTGTGACTGGAAGGCAAAATGGAAACTACTAGAGTGGATAATCAATGGAAATGAAAGTGGATAATCAAATGGAAACCAAGGAGTATGTAGGATGCATAGGGGAAAGAAAAATGGAAGCTACTATATCATACGTGGTTTCCATGTTCTTCTTTCCGCTATCCAGGCAGAACCCAGCCAAGGATGCCAGCCTCCGCATGGAGCACCAGTGGCAGCACGGGCAGCGACCTTTTCAACAATCGCTAAACCCTCAACCCCTAAACCCTAACCCCTAAATCCTAAAACCCTAAACCCTAAAACCCTAAACCCTAAAGTCTAGGGTCCGCTGAACCCTCAACCCTAAATGCTGCAAAATCAACCTTCCCGAGGCTCACACCCCTCAATGGACGAGGCCATGAAGCCTCAGAAGCCAGAAACACCCAGCAAAAGTGAAGGCATTACATCCCAAACCCAATGATCCCCCAGTTTACATGGCAAGTTTCCATATTCTTTTTGATTTGATTCTCGATTATAGGGGGAT
>CAJNIZ010046047.1:11455-33256 GCA_905231905.1 Symbiodinium pilosum | reverse complement strand
GCAGGTCTGGCCTGTGGGTCGGCGGACTGAGCCGGAGGCTCTTTAAGTAACCCCCTGTAAACCCTATCATGACAGACCCCGAGATTCTGCATCATCAAGCCTGCATCTTACAGAGATGTGTTATTGAGAGACTACCTGACTACCCTGCTAAAAACCAACGTGGAACCCCAAGACAGGACCCTAGAAAGACTTCTGCACGGGACCTTTAGAAGGGGATTGTGTTAGGTTCTATGTAGTGGTTTTGGGGCTTGAGTTTTGGGTCTAGGGCGCGGGGAGGAAAACCTCGCTCCCCACAAAACAAATATGTGAGCAGTGATTTCTCAATTGAACCAGGTAGGATTACGTAATTTCTTCTTATCAACTGCTCAAATCAAAGGACTAATATGTTTACTTCATCTTCATGGCCGTAATTCGCCGGCTGAAAATACTACTCCCGTACAATGCCATGTTGAGACCCTGTGACTGTGGACCATGATTTGCGGACCTGAAAACCGTTCCCATGGCGGCCCCTGCTCCAAATTATGAAACTCACCATCCTCTTCTTAGGAGATCCTTGATATAACATCAAAATATATTTTGGGAGATACGTGCTGGGGGGGGGGGGTGCGGGAGTGTTTTATCAAATGAGGTGCAAGGAGAAACTCAACCCAACATGGATACTGGAAATGACACCATAGCTGCCTGAAACTGAAATTTAGGGCTTCGGCTTCTGTGCCCCAAAAACCCTGAAACCTACACCTTGTAGCTTTGGGAACGTTTTAAGGTTAACAAAAACATAAGCACTGACTTGATAGGGATATCCCACTTCAAGTGCCTTGTAACCAATTCCCAGAAGGTAGGGATAGGGGCCATGCTCGTTTTCTTTCCCTGAGTTTCTAACTCTCTATTGTAACACCTGCAAGCCAGGGGACAGGACTTGTCCACCCGAGTCCTCCGAGCCGTTTCCCCCCAAACTCTTCAAAAATCCTCAAACCTCGAAGCCCTGCTCTCCCAGAACCCGCAAAGACCTTGGCTAATTCCTTTTGGGGGTACAGACCAACACATTGATATGAGCTACAGAGTAAACTGGTCCTAACCCCTATATAAATGACTCCCCTACAGAATTCCCCTCTTTACTCCCCTTTAAAAGGAGTTTAGACTATAGCTCATATGTCCTGGTTGGGCTTCGGAAAAAAGAAAACACATTGAACACGATCTCCATCAATGATTCTATCAAATCCCGAAGAACTGAATGAATCAATAGCAGGCAGGCTACGCAGTCCACAGACCCATCCAGGCAAGCACCAGGTGGACGCGATAAATCTCCTATTGGGATCTAAAGCGACGAGGGCTCGAGGACCCAAAGAGTCGCAAATGAAATTTGAGGTTTTGGAGTTTCGGCTTGGGCAAGGCAAGGCGGCTAAATGGCCATTCTGCGATAAATTGGGGTTCAGAGTTGATGGCGACAGCCTGGGTACTGAAATGGGGGCTCTCAACATATGATTCCATCTCCACCGGTGTTATCTGATGCGGAACTCATTCATGATGTTGCTGGAAAAGCAGGCAGAAACCATGCGAGCTGTTAAAGTCCTGTGAACTAGGACTAGGACCCAGGTCAGGGCTGAAGACTCTGGTTTCGGGTTTGGGTTTGAGTTTGTTGTTTGGAGTCTACGTACCCCAAACCCAAAGTATATGATGGATGTACAGGTTTGGACTGAACGATGGCTTTTTGCGGGCAGATGTTGATTACATATCAGAATCTGTCGGAAAACGGCGGCCCCTAGGGACCCTAGGGATAGGTAGGTCTTATATTGGGATTAGTGGGTCTGCTGAATTCTACTCTTCCTGAGCATGCCCTGTTACGTCAACAATTTACAACTTCCTGTTGTTGCTATAGGCCCGAACAGTCTGCCTTGAGTATCTATTTTAATATGCATTAGTAGATGTGTCCTAGGCCCCACATGTTGAACCCGATTTGCACCAGCAATTCAAACAAACTTTGAGGGTTCTTCTTGCCTAAGTAAAAGAAACGCTCCGCTGCGTGCTCTTACAGCCATGCTTGCAGATGAGACAAGGGCTGACAAGGAAATCAGCTACCCCACTTCAAACTTCTTCCACCTCATATGGGGCACCTGCACATCAACAGAGTTCTCATTAGATATCTTATACGGTTTATTCTGAGGAATACCCAGGTTTCGTCTTCAGAAAGTGAGCAGCCGCTTACACCTGCCTCCTCTACCGCTAGCAGGAATACACCTAAGCCCTTAGCCCTCAACCATATGTTCAACTTATTTCACATCCCTTGACCCCATACCCCAACCTTACCACAAAACAACAGTGTCTCCCGGTTGACGGTGAGCGCCATAAAAAGCTCGGGCTTCGTGCCAAACCATGCGACGCCCACCGCGAAGGTCAGGATCATACTGCGGGCTGCTACCATGCTCCTTTGTTGAAGCTGCAGGTGCAACGGACAACAGAATAGATTTGCTAACCTCTGAAAAAAGGAATCTGGGCACTTAACAAACCACCCTCGCACCCCCATCCTACAATAGAATACATCATGTAGAGACCCTCCTCCGCAGGAAATCACAATCCTCTGGGGACCCCTGCGTCCAGGCGCATGATAGCATCAAGGGTTTTTTTCACATCCTGGTCTGCGACGAAACCCAAGAGGTGGAAAGGGCCAGCGATGCCTCTTCACACATTTTAGGATTTGGCGTGTTTCGGTTTGGCTTGGAACCCGCTTGGAGGTCTATAGGTATAGCCGTATAGCCCTAAACCCTAAGCCGCATATCCGGTTTTAGAGACTGCGAGGGCTTAAGAATGGTCATCAAACCGCTTGGGTTGAGCTAGGCCTGCTCAAGACCTGGCAGAAACAAACTAGCATTATTATTACCATTCTTACTCTTACTCTTACTACTACTACTACTAATAATCATAATGCCACTACTTTTATTACCATTAACTTCCATGACCCACATTATGCAAAAAAAAACATGACAACTCTGGATTTTCTGAGCAAGGATTCCCAGGCTCACTGAAGCTGTCTGAGACCATTGCACCCTCTTGGGCAGCGAGGAAGTTGCAATGCCTGAAGGCTGAGGGTTTACGAGCTCAGCGTTTAGCAATCTTTCCTGAATTGGGCGTTTCTGAAAGACGGTGACTGTTGGGGATGCGGGTGAACTGCCTATATAAATTGAAAGCCATGAAACTTCAATAACGTCTGTATATGAGCTACATACAGTCTAAACTCTTAGTATCCCCCTTGATAACCCCAGAATACTCCGCTGCTGTATTATATAATCCCCCACATAACCCTCTTTAGGGAATTTAGATAATGGCTCATATGAAGGTGCATGAACCGATGCTTGACTAGTGAGGAATATTCCGTACTCGCTCCCTCCCTGCAGTAACTGATGATCATACCCGGAATGATGAAAGACTTATTGGGAGACTTCATAAGGTACTTGCTGACTTGAAGAGGAGCTTCTGTGAGAAGGCTTTACTGCCGGTAAATGAACTGACGACTCTACCTTCCTGAAGAGGTTAAGGCCTAGGAATGGTGTAAGTCGTGTCTGTGTCAATTCCAGCTTGAAGTATGGGCAGACAATGTATCATCCTGATGTTTCATTGCCTTCCTCCAACCTGACATTGTTCACGGCGCGGGGTAGCGTAGCAGCAACGGGAGAGGGGTCACGATTCCCAGCGGGAAGCTACGCCAGGGTTGTGTCTAGGGCCGAAGGCCCGAAGCCCAAAGCTGAAACCCAAGACCTTGAATGGCGAAAAACCTGAACCCTCAGCCAAGCCCTTAACCCCGAATCCTACACCCAAATCCCCTCAAGACTAGATTTGGCTATGGCAGATGCACGCGAAGCTCGTGATAGCCCCAGCTTTCGATTTCCCCTTACGAAGGCATGTCCTTCAACAGATCCATGACATCATAGAAATCTTGTGACGTAAGCAGTTGTCCTCAAGATTGGGGACAGCAAAGCTCGCCTTTCCTCATCCCTCTACGGATCCAAATAGTCCAATGTGTGTAGCACCATCTATGCGTGTTTTATGGACTTCCAGCGAGGGGTAGAAGGGAAAATTCCTGGGGGCCCGCCAGTATGGCAGACACCATAGGGGGGAATAAGAAGGCAACTCGGGCCCCTGAAGATCTATCTGGGCTAGGGAGAAAGAAACCGAGGACACCTCCAGGTGGTTAAGTACCATGTGGGTACACCCCTACAAGGCTTGGACAAGGATAATGGGACTATATAAAGTCTGTATAAGCATTCTTGCAGGGTGCTCACCTGATAGCTATCCACCTGAAGGTTTCCTTGAAAGAATAGCAGCTAACGATGATCGAGATACTTTTGGACATCCATGTGAAGGCAACTAGGCTCATTCCTGGATTGTTGGCGGTTTAGGATTTAGGGCTTCAGGGTTTAGAGTTTCTCAGAAAGGGGTGGTAGCAAGGACCCAGGGGTGTACAGGGACTATGAGACGGGCTTGTGTTCCAGTTTCAGGGGGTAGGGTGTAGGTCCAGGGTTCGCCCGTACAACCTTGAAGTATAACGTACTTTTGGGTTTCATTCTCGGAGTGAGGCGTTAAGGACGGTAAAGGCCCCCATGTAAGCAATTGAAAACCAAGGTATGTGGAAAGCTTCCCCAAGGGCTGCCCAGCCACCAAGAAACACCAAGTGCTCTCGGGGAACTGACAAGCTCTCAGCCCCAGCTTTGATTCCATCGACCGCGTCCTTGGTTGATCTTAGGGTTGCAGCCAAACCCCCTAAACCCTAAATTCTTCACTCCAAACCCTCAACCCTAAACCAACGAAGCATCCTTCAGTGGTTGGAAAATGCTCGGGTCGCTGCCAATGCCTTTGAAGAAGGCAGCGCCACTGTCACAGTGGTTCGCATTTGCGTGGGAAATGGTACACTCGTCAACGAAGAAGTCTACAATCTTCACACCATCACCAGCCTTCAATCCTCGTGCCAACCCCTTGGCACATATGTCCGCGGCCTCTTCGAGTTTGCGAGAGAATTCTCGTGCACCGGGAGCCACCGAACAAAGAAGCAACACTGTAAGGAGCATCCACAGGTCCAGCACAGTGTGGACTGCCAGCGCCAACTGGTGCCCCCGCTTATGTAAGCTTCGAGCATTGATGATGGGCTTCATTAGCGGGATGCACGCTGCGAGAAGAAGCACAACCGATTTACACAGCTCCATCCCCCATCCATCCCTGGATTGGACTGCGTACAATCGACCACTGGCTTCGGACTCGCCATAGTTTGTCACTGCCTGCAAGGCCACATCGACAACCCGCTCCCAAGTCACACCTCCCATTGCAAGGTCGGCAGACCATTTAGCCGCCTCACCCATCTTGCCCCGTCCCTTTTTTTCTGCAAGTCTTTTTGCTGCATGGGCAACCGCCTCCCGGACAACTGGGAGGAGTCCTGAACCATGCTGCAGGAGGCTTTCTTTGATGATCCTGCTGACTATAACATTTGTGGCCATGAGGTCTCCATCGCCAATAGGTCCGTGGCCTCTCGTCTCTGGAACCTCCAGCCTGAAAAGAAAGCCCCGCTCCCCTTGTGAAATATGGCCAGCCTTCCAGTCGGATCTCTGACAAACGCCAGCCGCCCAAAAGATCTCGTCGAGCGGCTTGTAGGCGCGCAGCAGGCCTCCCATTGATCCCTTAAATTGTGGCGTGGCGGACTTTCGCCAGCCTTCGATAATGCCAAAATCTTCCCAACCTTCCTTGAAGATCTCCTACACAGGCGTGGCATTATAGTTGCCCAACTCGAGGCCAATGAAAGGAATGTCAAAGCAAACAGCCAACTGACACAAAGGCATTTCCATCATAGCTCGACTGGCAAGGTACCTTGCTTGTTTCTTGGTCTTTGTGAGGGCAACCTGGTTTTTGCGATTGAACAACCAAGGCCTGCGTCCTGGGCTAAGCCGAACACCTTCCTGGACCCCTGAACTGCTGAACCCTGAATTCCTCAAGCCCTGCACCCAAAAATACATGAATGATGTAGATGTTGGGCCTGGCGTATCCAACTAGAGAACCATCTGGACCCCAGCTGCATGCTACATCAAGATTTTGCCCTACTTGGCTGCCTTGGCAATGGAGGAGTAGGAGGCTGCCTGAAAGGTAGGATCTAGATGGCCCATCTTGCGAAGCAAACCATACCCGTACCTTTTATTAAGCTTAAACTTCATGATGCTAGAAGGGTCCAGGGAATCTTTATGCATTGAACTGCGCTGGTGGAGAACATAGATTACACACGGGAAAGTGTGATGGCAACGTGAAAACATGGGTCAAACTTTCGTCCTGCGATGCCAGAGGCCCGTCAAACGCACACCCTAACTGGAGAAAACCAGAACCAAAAAGTTATGTCTTCGGGGTCGGCGGTAAGGAGCATTACGTCAACCCTTGCAAAACGCTACACCCTGAACCCTAGACCCTACACCAAAAACCAGCCCCTCCTCGATCACTTGGAGGTTTATGGGTAGTGAGATCTAAGCTGGGCGAGAATTGTTCAGACAAAGTTCTACGTAGGCTTGAATAAGATTACACCACACAGAGCCCCAATTATATAATATCTACCCATGAACCCTCAAGTAAAGAAGACCAGTTTTACGTTGATGGCGGAAATCTTGCACCACCTAGAGCCTCTGGACTATTGCAACTCCCCATAAATGGGTGTTGCAGGATTTCCTCCATCAGTAGGCATGAATTAGGCTTGATGCAATTTTACCATGGCCAGAGGAACGCTTCGCCAGACCGCTTGGCGCAGGAGCAACGTGTCCTGCAAGGTGTTGGCGTTTTGAGGTTTAAGGTCAATTTAGGGCACGGGGGCTTTCACGAGCTTAGGGTGGAGAAGTAGTTCTCTCAACATTTTGGGGTTTTGCGGTGCAGGGCAGGGGTCCTGAGACCGTAAGCACTTAGAATTCCATGGCAGGTTTTCTTACAAATCTTGTCAGCTTCTTCGTAACTTGCATGAGAAATCTGACGAGAAAATGAATGCAATAAAACGCACTCTCTCAGAGTGACCCGTGACATGCTTTCAGAATGACATATTTCAGGTCTGGGCTGACAGGGTCAGCAGCCTAAGCCCTAAACCGCGCCCTATAAACCCGAAACGATCGGCCACACGCCCTGAACTTCCCTCTTGCAAAACAGGAAGCTGTCCCAGTCAGGACAACCGCCGTCGCTCAAGATGGCACGGCTATGCCTGGAATGAGCGGGGTGTCAGGAATCATGGATTTAGCGTTGAAGCACTGTGGGACAATCATTGATTGAGTTTCAATGTCCTTCGTGCAGAAAAAGATCTTGAATACAAACCAAGAAGTCCTTCAAAAGCATCCCTACATGGCGGAAGTCTTTTTTTCCTGGCGCAGCTGTAAAGGAATTTCCTAGCCACGGCTGTAAGGATTCCTTATTAGCTGCCACTGCCACCATCGCAAGGATTCCCTACAGTCACGGCCAGGCAAACAAAAAACATGTCCCGGGGGGCGGAGCCATACCGTAAGTAGGTGTCAGGTCAGGGTCGCGTTTTAGGTTTTTGGTGCAGGGTTTAGGGCTATATCATCTTTATGACAAGCGTTCTGAGAATGAAGGCATTACTCCTTTATATCGAAGGCCCAAACCAGAAACTTGAGAGCTCAAACTGCTTAGCAAACATATGGTCCCCCTTAAGTAGATAGAATATGCTGTATATGGGGATTTTATTATCATGTACCAGAATATACCCAATGCCATATTCTGTCTACTTAAGAGGGGCTATAACTATACATCTTCAAACCCAAGAGTACTCATTGAGACTCCGCTACTTCACGGTGGTGTAGGGCAGGTCGAGGTCGGCTGCCGCCAAAATGGCTTCCTGTTTGTGATCACCGCTCCAGATATCTGAATCCTATAGCCCACGCTTTAAACCTAAATCCTAAACTGCAAAAATGGACCATTTGTCGAATGAACCTCACTAAAGAAACGAATTCCAAATGTGAGCAAGCCAGGCTTCTTTTTGGCGGCCTTGAGAAGCAAACTCTTTGTAGCCGAGCACGTTCGTCATCCTAGGATGAAATGTTCAAGTGGCGGCACTTGGAGGCTCAGGACCTAAACCCAGATCACAGTTGTAGCTAGGGCCAATCACAACCTTGGCAAGTACACTCGCTTCCAACATATGAGGATTTGTCACAGCGAGATACACCAGTGACAAAACAATTAAACTTGATTCCAGTATCCGATTCATTGCACTCGATTCTCATTTGGATTTCAATAGGATCCATGATATGCACCCCCCAAATATCCCGTCCCCACGATAGATACCCCCCTAATATTGAATACGGTTCGGAGTATATACATTAGCGGGAGACCCCTTTAATATTAGGGGAATGGATGAATGATTTTCGGAGGATCCAATGTCTGAGAACGACGCAAACAAGATTTTAAATCTCGCAAGAGCAGCTTCATTTGCTGTGACTTAGGCGAGTCCAGTTGAGAGAAACACTTGGTAGGCTATTGGCCTCAGAGTCTACTATGGGGCCAGGAGATAAGCTCTCTACAAGACAATTTTGACCATAAGAACGTTTTCGCAGGGGGATGACCAAAGGAACAGGCCTAGCTAGAATGGGGATTTGGGGAACATTTGGGTATACTGAAATGATAAAACTCCGAATGTGCGAGGAACGCACCGTACGGTATGGGTTCCAGGTCCAAGCGTTTCCCCTTGGCATGTCATGTGAGTGATCGTCTAAACTCCTAGTATCCCCCTCAATACCCCTACAGAATCCCGTATTAATCCCGTATATAGCCCGCATTAAGGAAAGTAGACCCTAAACTCTTAACTCTGAATCGTAAGCCCTATCCCCTATACTATCCGCCTTTCAGGAGTCTAGACTTTTGCTCATGTGTGGATTTACATCTCTGCTAGGCGCCCGAGGAGTCTACATACACCTTGGCAGTTTGGGCTTCAGGGTGTAGTGTTACGGCTTTAGGGTTCAGGGTTTAAGGTTTAGCTAGGGCTTAGGTTCATCATGCCTACGATCAATTCTGGGATCCGAATACAGAGAATTCTTTAATTATAGTACATGGAATCTACAGTGGGGCCCCAATCCTTACTAACAGAAAGTACCATGGACGGCATCTGGCCACAATCATGTACAGCGACGGCCTTTAGTGCCCCGCCATCACGCAGGGCGGTATGACATAGTACCAAACACTCATCCTAGAAGATCTCCTACTGTCGTGAATCTGAAGCTGACAATGCCCAGGGGCTTACAGTAGGTCCAAAACAGGACTCCCCCAAAAAATGCGGGTTGCTTCAGGAGGCCAGGTTTGGCTGTGTTTCCTTTCTATGAGAGGCAACCCCTGAGAGGATGCTGCGGCTAAGGGTTTAGGGTTTAGGGTTTAGGGTTTAGGGTTCAGGATTTTGAGCTCTCCATGCTCGTTACTATGGCCTTGGCGCCCTAGCCCCTCGACGTAACATGGATCCACCCCAAAAGGCCCATGAAGATTAGGGTCTGTTTAATTCAAAGGGGCCTTGAGTGGTGTTCCATGTTAGTTTGCGGGAAGGGTAGGTGGGTGCGCCAAAACCTGATACCAGTTGTGGTCCTCGACGCACATCGAAAATTCAGGATGTCTGTAAACAAGCCCGCGTACACTAGCCAGTACTCACAGCTCGATCTCCCTGAATCTTCTTGAGATGGCGTAGCTTGATTGATCCGGAATGCAAATATTTAAGCTGCAACGGCTGATTATGTTTTGTTCGCGGAAAATGCCTTACAAAGACTGGATTGACACATGAAGGCTTCAAGTGGGGATCCTGAAGCATAATGCCGCTCATGTTGGTCTGCTTCCGAGTCTCCCTCTTCAGGCGCAATTATAAAGGGTTGTTGTAGGATGTCCTGAAGATCCCCCATAAAAAGCAACAGGGCCCACGTTACTCTTCATTGCTCCGCCTCTTTATAAACATGAAGCCCAGCAACACCAGGCCCAGAAGCAGCGTGTAAAATGACATCGTGTACTCCACGTCGGCATCATCGCCAAACATGACCTCGTTTATGAGTTAGGTAAGGTAAGGTTTACGTTCGAAAGGTTGGAGGGCTTGGCATGAAGCCCACACATTCCAGGTGGAGATCTTACAGCCTTGGGGGCAAGTTTGCTCTGAAGCCAAGGACAGCGAGTCTAGGGCATCCATATCCCCAAGAAGAACCTGACAATCTTTGTTACTACAACTTGATCATAGGTTGAGGAAAGCAGAGAAAGCAGAAAATGAGTTTATGAGTGGGCAAAAGAGGCAAGAGCTGAAATGTTAAGGGTCCTCGAGATAAGAAACCAAACCCGCTTGAGCATGGAGAGGGGGGGAGCCTACCGCATGAACCCCGTAATCGGAGTGAAGCACACACCTGCGTTTTGGGGTTACATGCACATGCACCGCTGAACCGTCAAGAAAGTCTGCCTAGGTTTGCATCAAGGTGTTTACTCGTATATGAAGATTACTATTTAAGAGGTGAGTACACAAGAACTAAATAAAAGGATTACGCCTACAGAAAGGCAACGTAACACGGGGCTAGCTTATGGCACTCGACAGTGGCTGCAGTAAGGGCTAAAACCTCTGATACTCAAATCCAGGCTCCTCATGCAGGCTAGAGGCAAAGCTTGCAAAACTCTCTGTTACACAAGTAGCGAACATAAAATCTGATGTTTTGCTCGCATGGCCTCGGAGCCCCAAACACATCCCCAAGCCAAAAGCCACAGAGAATTAACCAAGACCCACCCAAACCTGCTAAGGAGCTTTCCTACGGTTTGAGCACACGCTCGACTCCGTAATGGCCCCCCGCAATTCGTATCCGACCTGACGACCCCACACCTTGTGCCAAAAACCCTAAGCCTCCTACCGAATCGACTACTGACTTTCCCAAGGGTCCAGGAGCCAAGTAAAAGGGTATCAGGGGCCAAATACCATTGATATCATAGTATTTGGGCCCTAAAACCTTGTTGCTTGGGTCCTTGGACCCTTAGGGTTTGGGTGGCGGAGAGGCTTTGTAGCCAAACTCGATCCTGAGTCTTGTTGTTGACCATAGGCTGGGTAGGGAATGCAAACAAACATGACTCTAGGGATCCAAATAGACCAATGAAGGTAGTAGATGGTAGTATTTACAAACGTTAAAGCCCAATGTAAGTGTCCCTCATGTGCTTGGATCCCTAGGGTGAGGTGTGGAAAGCCATTTTGCCTGTTTGTTTCATTAAATGTGGGTCTATGGGCTTAGATTTAGCCCTAAACCCTAAACCCTATGGACAGGTCCAGTCACAAACACACACAATCTGCGGGGAAGAGATTCAGGGTTTCGGGTTTGGGTTCTAAGGCTTCAATTCTAGGACTTGGGGTTTCAGGGCTTAGTGCGCGAGCCTATCCTGCGCAGGTATGACACGCACAAAACGAGGCTGCTTTGAATCATGAAACAGGACGCTGTCTCATGATTCGTGTTTGGGTTGAAAAAACGTTTATTGGGACGCCGGGATCAGCAGTAAACTTTACTGGTTAATTGCCACCTGTGGTTGTGTCGCGGTGTCTTCACGTTTACGGGTTAACGTTGGGCCTCGCACACATGTCTTTTGTCGCTGTGGACACTCCTGACCAAAAAAGAAAGACGATGGCAGCGTGCAACCAAGGTTTGGAGGGAGTTGCGGCGGTGCCTCCTACGGAGCCTGGTTATGGATCAAATAACGCAGCCTTGAACCTCGGAGAAGGCCTAGCAGATGTGAATGATGATGCTGATAACGAGCCCATAATCCCCTTACAATCCCTATACATCCCTAGCAGTCCCCAGCTTTGAGAAACTCCCATATGTACATGTATATAAGTACATATATGTATATACACATATATTCATACCTCTACGATCCCTGAAAGAGAGCCTCGTTTTAGGGTTTCGGGCTTCCATGTCCCAGGATCATGTTGACCCACGACGTGAGCCAAGCCCAGACTGCTGTCGCCACCCCAAATGCCTCGGTTTTGTTCAGGAAGCTTCCGGTTTAGGGTTTAGGGTTTCGGGCTTAGGGCTTAGGACCTCATGTATAGGGTCCTCACTTTAAGAATTTATATGGGACCTGTGGGAGTCTTAGAGGTCTTAGGAGGTTTTAGGAGAGATTGCCCCAAAATACTCAGGATGCGAAACAGGTCAGCAATTGAAATTAGATCTTCTTTACGCTTGTGAATTGAAGTCCGTCAAGAAACAGAGCCGTACGCTCAGGAACTGAAGGAGATCCGTAACATCAACAGTATCCCTTATAGGTTCTTTCCAACAAATGGTAAACAACCGTCTAAAAGCCGTAGAAAAACAACGAAATGAAAGAGATCAATGATCTGTTTGATCCCCCTGACCGCGAAACCTCCGTAGTCATACTAACATCAGGCTGGGTTGATTTGGCCCCCTTTTTAGAAACATGTCATCTTTTGAAAGTTATCTTATTGGATTTCAGGCCTCTGAACTTGACACTTGTTATTATGGGATTGAATACCGGGGTGGAAGCTATGGCAGGAGTTTGAGAAACATTCTTGAAGTGGATAATTCTGTTTCATAGGAACCCTCACCAAAGATTTCTCATAAACATCTCTACCAGAATCTTTCTCGAAGCTTCTAGTACACAAATCCAACTCAGACCACCATGCAGTCTGGCATGGACTAAATGTTGTACTAAACCTAAAATCTGGCATGCGAGGAAGTTTAGAAGCTTTCTTCACAACGAAAATGTTGCTTGGAAATGGTGGCTGGGGATCCTGGATTGGGATTCCTTGTAGGGTGCGTAGTGCTGTCCTCATTAGGAATACGCAGTAAGCAGTTCGGCTTAGGGAAAGAAAGGTTTATCAGGAATTAGAACATCCTTGCCAGTAGTTTCATCATGCGTCCATTAAAGGGTATGGTGGTTAGGGATCCTTGTTAAGTACAGTAGGGGCTCTTAGTAGGGTGAATATGCTAGTGCACAGTAAGCTCTTTCCATTGGGAAATATCGACATTCAAGGACCTTGGGATCTTTGCTAGTAACTGATGGTAGTTTTGTCATATGTCAGCTTAGAGATCCTCATGATGAGGATTTCTTAAGGGTCTTCTTTGAGATGCTTATGAGGAGTGCGTATTCACCCAGAACCCTGAACCTTAAACCCTAACCTTAGACCCTACACCTCAAACCCTAAACCCTAAATCTTAAACCCTAAACCTTAAATACCAAATCCTAAACCTTGAACCCTAAACCTTAAACCCTAAACCATAAACCTTAAACCAAAAATCTTAAACCCTAAACCCTAAAGCCTAAATCCTAAACCTTCAACCCTAAATCCGTAAACCCTAAACCCTAAACCCCTAAACCCCTAAACCCTAAACCCTAAATCCCTAAATCCCGAAAGCCTAAACCCTGAATCCCTAAACCCTAAACCCTAAATCCCTAAACCATAAACTCTAAACCTTAAACCCTAAACCTTAAAGCCTAAATCCTAAACCTTAAACCCTAAACCTTAAAACCTAAACCTTAAAGCCTAAATCCTAAACCGTCAACCCTAAACCTTAAATCCTCAACCCTATTCCATAGCCTTTGGGGATGATGCAGTGTCCTCTTCACATTGCTTTCACAGGAAACTAGGAGCGCAGGCATAAACCAAGAAACCAAGAAAGCTGGCTGACCATTGAAAAAGGTAGATTTTTGGAAGGGGGGAGTGCATATATGTATATATATATATATACGCATATGATATAATGTATTTATACATACATACATACATATATATATATATGTCGACTGCTAGGGAAGGATATCTGTTCGGATGTCTACAATTGACTTAACGGTGGCGGTCACGACTGCAAGGAAGCGTGCGCATTTGGGTTTGTTTAGGGACGACGCTTCGGGTCTGGGAAGGGTTTAGGGACAGGGTTTAGGGTTTAGGGTTTAGGGTGGGATATGTGATTCTGTATGTGCCTTCATATTCGAAGTATTGCGTGTTGGATATTATCGCGTCACCCTGAAGATAAAGCGCCCAGCTCGTCAGATAGTGAACCCCACCCCGGCCCCGACAACATGTTTGCTGTTGCCGGTGGGGGCGGGGGTTGGGCTGGTGCACTCTCTGACAGGCTTTGACTAGGGCACACTTATTTTTTTCGATTATAGATCAATCCTTTTCAAAAAGCTTACAAGTATTCTCGGGCATAGATCCAAGCCGACAGAAGAACAATGAGTACCTCAGAAATCAATGCGCTGAGCCTAAGTAGGCTAGGTTCATAGGGCGCGCTGTGAACAACAATCTTCCCCAGTAATACAGCAAGGGATGAGTATGCTGCAGATCTACGCCTGTTGAAAGAGCTATCTCCCGTTTTTGTCAGGCTTCTACCAGGCCACACGCCCATCTACCCACAAAATACTACACTTGCTACGATTACGTACCGCTGCATTCGATATGACTTCTATTCGTGTCGGGAACCATAGCAAGCAATTGACATTGATGGTACGCTATATGCGCTAGCCAACAGTACTTACGCCACATGAAATTCTGAGGTAACTGTTAGCAGATCAACTCAGAAAACCCTACTCATCAGCCAACCATAAGTACATAGCCAACTACCGAACAGAGAGACGCGGATATACCACACCTTACCCTCAGGGTCCAAGGATTCAAACATGATGGTTTTACATCCAACGACCATGGTCTAAATGATTTTTGGCGCCTGAAACCACATGGACCTTTTGGGGAAATGCTGAAGTGTTGACGTGCTTTCCAAGTTGCTTTCAAAGCCATTGTCATCTTGGAAGGGGGTTGCGGGTTCTCCGCAGTCTGCGCCATGGCACAGTAAGTATGAAGGAACCTGGTGTTCACCAGGGCGAAAACCTAAGACTAAGGAACTTGCGCACACTGTCGTGCATCTGGAGACGAACGGCCAAGGACGCAGGTTTCACAAAAGGTGTACAGCTGCATCCCAAGGATACCTGTGGCCCAATGAATTTCCTGTCTCTTCCCTACTTCCCATACAAGTATTCTGGGGTGGAATGGTAACCCAAGGAGGTTCCTGAACCGAATGGGATACATGTAGCAGGTGATCAAAATGCCTGGTCCAAAAATGGACATAATGGAACATGAATTCCCGACATTGTCCCTTGTAGGCGTACATGAACCCTAAACCCTAAACCCACTTCCGCAAAGGACCTTCAGATCAACCCACATCTCGGTACCTGCTGTGTCTCGTTCATCGACGTAGCTTTTGACAGACAGGGGCCGACGACCCATTTTCTGGAACCCAGGGAGCCCAATAAGGATATCTCAGAGGAATCTTACAGGGTATATGTAAGTGTGTATTGACAGTTTTAAAGGGTATATTTGGCATGCTAAGGTGTATATTAAGGGGTATACTAGGGGTGTCAGGACATTATCATACACGGTTAAGGTTTAGGGTTTACGGAATGGAGAAATGTACCCTAAGTGATGCTAGGATTTTCAAGGTTATGGTTCAAGGAGCATTCCTTGACCAAGCGGTATTATGCTCCACGGGAATATGGCCAGGCTACTTCTCCAAAGATGCGTCTCGCTTACTCTAGACTTGCAATAGTAGCAACCTGCAAGCGACCCGTACAGCCGCCTCAGTTAGACAGAATATGGATTTGCCCAATCTCATAAAAAGATACCCACATACCCCAGATGCTGTTTGCTCCACGGGCCCTAACGCCTAAAGCCTAGACTCGAAACCCTAAACCCCAGGTGCCAGAAGCTTCAAGGCTGAAAGTTTCAGCCTTTGGTTTTGGGCTTACTGAACAAATTCAGTTCAGTTCCACCACTTGAGGATCCTACCTGACTTATGTCCGAAGACTCACCCAAAAAACCCTGAACCCTAAAGCCAAAGCTGAAACTCCAAAACTTGGGGTCCGCGTGTTCTTATTGAGAACCCGGACCCTTAAACTTCGGACTATAGCTAAGTTCCCAAGTAACCCCTTAACAATGAGGGTACGCTTTTCCTATGTTCTGGTTTACCGAGGAGACCCCAAAATAAAAAGGGAAAAAGGGTACCACTGGGGTACCTAGATAGAGGAGGGTGCCTCCAGGGCGGGTGTTTGGGTTCCTAAAGTTTACGCCCTACCCTAAGCTCCTGCGACTGCAGGAATAACTAAGGAAGCTTTAGTTGCCTAACCTTAGGGTTTAGGGTTTAGGGTTTAGGGAGAGTTGCCTTACCTTTTAAACTAGGATCCTTCTATCATCTTGTGACAGCTCTAGTTTCATTATAGGGCTTTGGATTACTCAAGTCCCCTTCTGAATCATGGGCTTCTCGTGGAATGGTTTGGGTTTGGGGGGCTGAGGTTTGGGCTAGTCCAACAGCCTGTAACGCTTTGGACTTAGGGTTGGGCCTTGAGGACCCAAAACCCTAAACCTTAAACCCTAAACCTTAAACCCTAAACCTTAAACTCTAAACCTGAAACCCTAAACCTTAAACCTTAAACCCTAGACCCTAAAGATGCTGGAAATCCTGGGTCCTTATGGGGGCCTGGACCCTAGACCAAGAACAACAACCTAGTACTTGGAGGGTCAGGGGTACTTAGTAGGTAATAATGGAAAGGAAAATGGAAGCTACCATATCATGTAGGGTTTAGGGTTTAGGGTCGGGGGGACTTAGTACGTGGGTTAATGGTGGGGATAACTAGGCTTAAAATATGGGTTATAGGGGTTAAGCATTAACCCTTTTTCTAAATCCCCCTGACCCTCCAAGTAGTAAACCCTGTCCCCGCTGTAGGCCCTGACCCTTAAGCCCCACAACCCCGCAACCCTGCTTAAGCCTCAACCCCAACATCCTAAAGCTATACACCCTAAACCCTAAACCTTAAACCCTAAACCCCAAACCTTAGACCCTAAACCCCAATCCTTAAACCCTAAACCCTAAATCCCTTACACCCTAAACCCTAACCCCTAAACCCTAAACCCCAAGTCCGAAGCTTGAAAGCATCCCAAGGCCTCCACAGCCTTGCCATGACAGGAAGTCCATGGCTGCTAGGGTTTAGGGATTTAGGGTTTTAGGGTTTAGGGATTTAGGGTTTAGGGATTTGAGGTTTAGGGTTCAAGGTTTAGGGTTGCATATGGGTTATATAGGGATAATGGAAAATAAAATGGAAACTACCACAAATGGGTTATATAGGCTGCTGGGTTTTAGGCTTAGGGTTTAAGGGTTTATATTGGGATCATCGAAAACAACATGGATACTACTATAATAGGGTTATGTTAGGGTTGATGGTTTAGGGTTTAGGATGGTTTAGGGTTCAGGGTTTCTTCCTGTTTAGAGTCTGGGGATATCCGGGAAACTGGTCGTTTTGGGGGTTTGGGGCTCCGCCGTTGCTCTCAAAGTCATGAAAATGACTGATAAGAACAAGCCCCAAAAGGTAAAACATATCTGCCTGCCAGTTCATTCGAGGTCGGAACAGCAATAAGCATGATATAAATGGCAGCAACAAGACTTGAAAACCCTAAACCTTAAATACCCCAGAAGATCCATACGCCCCATAAGAAGTGTGCCGCGAGCAAGCCAGAAGGGGGAGGGCTTGAGCCCAAACGCTGCCTAGCAAGTAGCAATCATGAATCCCAAGTCCCAGACACACTGCGTCGCAGAAAAGCTGCGCGAAGATGGAAGGACTTTAGACTTAAGGATTTAAAGCTCATAGGGTCTAGGGGTTTAGGGGACTCGAGTCTCGTGCTTGAGCTCCATACTTCGGACTTGGTATACAGAAAGTGTAGGGCTTGCGGAGGAGAACCTACTCCAGGGCCCTCCGGAGGCCATCTCCTGTGCCAGCCTCAAACCAATCTAGCACATGGGCTATAGTCTAAACTCCTAGTATCCCCCTTAAACCTCTATACTACTCCCCTATGTAATCCCCTACATGACAATCTTTACGGAGTTTAGACTATAGCTCATATGGGGAGTACATAGGGATTGTTGACGGGATCCTGCCTTCATGCACCACGAACACCGCCAAGTTTAGAGGTTTTAAGGGGTCGGATTGCAGCTTTTTCTGAGCAATACACAAGCAGCAAGAGTAGAACAGTCTATAACTACGTACAGGAGCTACCTCAAGGAATGTTTTGGGTCCCTATGCAAGCCCACTATGCTTCCCAAGTGTGCATATGTGCCACGGCGTCCGATTCGCCCCAGGCTAAAGGCACTGCCCTCCCCAACACTGACATAAAACCCTACAGGTCCTCCTTTAAGAGAGCAGCAACCCTAAATCGCGACCCTGAGCACAAACCTAAAGTCTTAACCCTAGATGCTATTCAGCAAGCCCAAAAGCTTAATGTGTAAACCCTAAACTTGCTGGTTGTTAGCAGGGAAGGCCCTATGATACCCCCAATATAATTCGCACGAAGAACATAGTAGCTTCTTGCATCTTATTTTCCACTCCTTCATTCCCGACTAACAACCAGCAAATAATCTCAAATAAGCACGATGCCTGCTGGTTGGGTCCCCCTTGGGTGAAGGGTTAAAGGGTACACCAAGGTGCTGCAAGCTCAAAGCCTAAAACCAAACACCCAACCCCTAAATCCTAAACCCTACCCCAAACACAAAAGAACCTAAAGCCTAAACGAGGGTTCCGTATATGACTCAAAAAGCAAGAATCTATGGGTTAATGTAAAGCCATCTAATCACACAAAACTTACTGGGTATGTAGAGATTATATCGGGATTGTATTCCCTTATTCCCTACTAACCATCAGTCAGCAAAGTGATGTTTCCATGACTGTTCACCCTAAAGCCTGTAGTCCCGGATCTTAAGGCAATATACCCACAGCCACATTCTATCTACTTAAGGGGGGCTATAAACCCTAAACGTCAGTTCTTGTGCCTGGGCGGCTTTCTTCGCCATGGCTGAGCTTTTCCTTTCCAAGTCCACCTGAATAGCAGTGAATTGTGGTTTGGGGGGGTTAAGGCTTAGGGTTTATAAGGGGTCAAAATACCTAAACCCTAAACCCTAAACCCTTAACCTCATTGCAGCTTGAAGTCTTTAAGATGGGGAAGTAGGACTTCAAGCTAGGATGGTGTAGGGATTCTTGAGGTATGAGTGTATAATATATTCTGCCTCTGCGTGTATACCAACAGACAGATCGATAGATATGTATACATAAATATATGGTATACCGCCGGATGGTATCTACCCTTTTGTGGGAATTCAACAGTTTATAATACAGTAAGACATTAAAACAAGAAGACATTACTATAGTGATATAATTACACAATACTAGAACAGGCTAGAACAAGTTGCACCTCCGTCTAGATCTATTTGAGGGAGAAGACGGGGTTTAATGTTTAGGGATTTAGGGTATGGCTGGAGTCGCGACCCCAAGCGCAAGCCAGGCTTCCCGTCGGGAAGTCCAGGCTGTAACAAGGTCTCTCGTACTGTATCTGGCAGTTTGCCATAAAAGGTACTTGTCCATAATATGGGGGCCCCCAAAAAGGGACCCCCCAACCCTCAACCCTAAACCCTAAGCAAACCCCCAAGCTTCTGATTGAAACCATGGCCCCGCTTGAACCGGATTGAGTTTCGACCGAGGGCGCCCTTCAAGACTGAAGATTCCTGGAAAATTTTCTCCCTTTGGTTTATAGTCCCCCTTAAGTAGATAGAGTGTGGGGTATATGGGGATCATATTATCATATGTATACCCAAAGCCATATTCTATCAACTTAACGGGGACTATAGGGTTTAGGACATCTACATCCAATTCGGATTTCAATCGGTTTCATGACTTTCCGTCGGCCCCGGTCTTCAAGGTACCCCAGGTCTTGCAGGCAGCATCCATGATTTCGCTCAGCCACCATCACCCGATTTCAAGCGTTTGAAGCAGATTGAGTTTAGATCGGCGCCCAGATGCCAAGGCTCAAGATTCATGAGTCCAGGAAAACTGTACCAGGCATCTTGATGATTGAAGCTTGAAGCACATGACCCGATTGAAATTCCATGTGTTTACATCGATCCGGTAATAGAAACCCTTGATCCCATTACCATATATAACCCTTATATAGTCATTATATAAGCTTCCAAAAGTCCTTAGAATCCATGTCTAGTAGTTTGGTCATGCCTTTCAGCTGGGGTTCTCCATAGGGAAAGGCGGGATCTAGCATCAACGACCTTTGTCCTTCTCTCTTCTATAATCAAACAAAGCAATATTGATTTTGGATAACAAAACCAGGAACCCATGATCTATCGTGTCGGTCCTCCACTTTTCCTAGGAAAAGCTGTTTTGCTTTGATTTCAGGCGTTCCAAAAACCAATCCTTTCTGAGGAACACCATGGTTTTAAAGAAACCTCCTTCTCCTGGGAACACCAAAGCATATTTTTTGCCAGCCCCACCATAGTTACAAAACAAGTTGCTGTTGTTGTCATTTTGGTGTGTGTGTGTATGTATATTTGCTTCCTATGCTTCCAAACTTTCTTAGATTAACGAGCTAAGGAAACAACCGCCAACTTTGTGGCCAGCCACCATAGCTTTGGGTTTTTTTCCGTTTGTCGGTTTATTGTGCGTCTTGTGTTTCCGAACTATCGCGAAATTGGCCCAAACCACAAAACCGGAGCATGTCTACAATCCGATCATCCAACTGTTCTTGCTTTCAGCAATATTTACAGCGCTTTCCAGGGGGGGGGTGGATTTGGGGGGAGGTTGTCCATGTATACAACACATGCATCACAAATATGTCAGGGAAATCCCATAAACTGGACAAAAGACACGTAGATGTTTCTATATACAGGGGTCCCCATTTGGATCCTGAGTACATAGACCCTCCATCTATGCTCTACATATCCTCAATGAGAGCACCCTCAATGAGAGCATATACCCGTACTTAAAGGGTGCAAGGAAGGCCCTGGCGTACTACTCATTGCAGGCGCCTCTATTAATTATGAAGCTGTTTTCAAGTTTGTGAGTGGGCTAAACCGTGAAACTCTAAGCGTTAAACTGTAAACCCTGGGCCCTAAGCCTTAAACCTTAACCCTGAAGCATGAGGACCTCAACCCTAAGCCTAAAAAGCCTACCTCTTTCTCCGTAATGAACCCCTGAACCCGAACCCTAAACCCTACACCCTAAACCCCTAACCCCTAAACCCTAACCCCCTGGCACTCTGGAGTACTACACGCCAATGCCCGACCTCGAGGAGTCGGACTCGTTCTTGCAGCTCATCCTCCGCAACGTGCGGAGCAGAGCTTTAGGGAATTAGAGCATTATGTAGAATAATTGCCTTTTTGGCTGTATTTAAGGGTTTTGGGCTATTATTTCACCTGCTTGTGGGGCTTTAGTTTCAGAAGGTCAAATCATGCACCCTGACTCACGGCCCTGAACCCAACCTAGAGCTATATAGACCCTGACGGACACGAAAACAGGCAAAGATGCCAAAGAAAAAGTACAGAGCACCCCTTTTTATGTGAACATTGCTTAATCTAGGCAACCCTGAACCCTGTATATCCCTCCCGTCACAAACCTATACATCCACACTACCGCCTGTTTTACGGGTACATAGGTTACTCTGGGTACACCCTACGTAAACCGAAGGCCCTCAAGACCTGAATCCTAATGTGTCAAGTGTCCAGCATAGAGTTTCACATGGACCCATGGGGTTTAGAGTTTGGGGTTTGGGGTTTAGGGTTAGGGTCCTACTGTTAATGGAAAGAATCTTGCACCACCTAAGGTCCCCAAAGTACTGCAACTCCTGGGACCTAGGGGACTTAAGGTGGTGCAAGATGTCTTCCATCAGTCGTAGGATTCCGTAGGATCCCCCCAAAAAAAGAAGGAAAAGGGCTTACCCAACACGTTAACCCTGAACCCTAAACC
>CAJNIZ010046047.1:0-11355 GCA_905231905.1 Symbiodinium pilosum | reverse complement strand
CCCAAACCCTAAACCTGAAACCTGAGGGACCTAGATCCCTGCCCCGCGCCTTTTCTGCGGCTGCAGCCGCTAAGGCGCTCTCAGCCTTAGCTGTGTGGGGCTTTTTTTATCGATTATTCAGGGTTTAAGGTTTTAAGGTCTAGGATTTGGGGTTTAGGGTTTAGGGTTGTAGGCGGTTGTAGGATTTGGGTGTTACGGGTTAGGGTTTTAGGGTTTAGGGGTTTAAGGATTGAGGTTTAAGGTGTGGGGAGGTTGCCTGCCTTTACGGAGGGCTGAAGGGGACATGTAAGAGCTACACTGAGATATTGGGAAGCATACGGGTATACTGACATAGGGTTTGGGGTTTCTGGGACAGGGCTTTCGGTGTACGATTTAGGGCCTACGGTGCAGATCTCAGGATTTAGGCTTTCGGGCTTCGGGATGATTATGTTTATTTTAAACCCTAAGCCCAAAACCTTAAACCTCGTGGGTTCAGGGTTTGGGGTTTAGGTCAGGAGCTAAGGCCCGGGGTGTAGGGTACTCTTGCAAGAGCCTGGTAAAAAGAGTGTAAAATGTCATGCCCAGGGCGTACAGGGATATTATCTAATCCTTAAATGCCTCTTCAGGTTTGTATGACTTTCATGGCTCCATCCGGCTTGAGCCCCTGCCCTGCATGGCCAGCAAATCCCTCCTTGCAGCCTAGGGAGATTATATCTCCTAGGGTGCCCTTAAAAGTGATATAGGGGTCCCATAGGGTTCATACTAAGGTATATAGGTCTATTATGGGGATACTATAGCCGTATTGTGCCAAGTATGGCGAATAATGGAACATGAATTGGAAACTGGAGCTTTTAGCCATATGTATATAAGGTGCTTAGGATTTATTTACGTCTGGTTAGCAGGGAACCAAGGAATGGCAAAGAACGTGGACACTAGTTTACAACTGGCGCTGATGTAGACCCTGCACGTGTTCCTCGTAGCCCTGGTAGCAGTAGCAGATAGAGCCTGCGCTTCTGGCTTCCTAAAAGGGACACCTAAGGGGTCCACTTACCAAAGCACCGAAGGAAATCCTTCAAACACTTAACAGTGCTATGATAGAAAGCCTTCGTCAGATAATCGGGTTTAGGGTTTAAGGGTCTCCCCTAAACCCTAAGCCCTAAACCCTAACCCTCAAAACCGAGTCTGGAGTTGCGGGTAGACCCTAGGCTTCGTCCCCATTTCCCTTTAAAAACTTTCTGCAAGACGCAAGAACACCCATATCGCCAAAAAGATGAAGGATTCTTAGCAACATCCTTAACCCTACAGACCCTTATACGGGTGGTTGTCAAAATCATGGTCACTTTCACTTTTTGAGTACCCAAAATATTAGGTGCCGTATTAGAAAAGGGATCCAAAAAGGGACCATAATTTTGATATCCACCCAATATATCCCCAGCTTCCCTTGGTCCAAAGACAAAACCAAGACTCCATACAAACGTCTAAGAAACCTTGACCCCAGTTTTGCTGAAGACTATGTAGACGAGAAGACCTAGTCCCCATGCACTTCGCCCTAAACCCAAAATCCAAAACTGTAAACCACAAACCCTAAACCCTCAACCCTATTCCTTAAACCCTAGTCCTGGAACCCTAATCCCGAAACCCTAGATCCGGAACTCTTAGCCCTAAACCCTGAACCCTCAACCTTCAGCCCTATATACGCACTAAGCCCTGAACCCTAAATCCTAATCCCGAAGCTTAAACAAACCCCAATCCCTAAACCCTAAACTCTAGTCCCTATTCCCCAAACCCTAAACTCTAATCCCTACACCGTAACCCCTATTCCCCAAACCCCAGTTCCTAAACCCTGTTAAGATAAACACAAGCCTTGGAGAGCTCCTCCTGGATCCCATCGCGCGAGGCCTCGGCCTGACTGAACCGAAGCATAAGGTGCAATTTAGGGATTTCGGATTAATGTTTTTTGTGAATAAGGTTTAGGGTCTAGGATTTAGGGCTTGAGGATTAGGATTTAGGGTTTAGGTTTAGAGTTAAGGTCTTTGGGTTCAGGGTTTAGGGTTAAGAGTTTAGGATCTAGAGATTAGGGATATAGGGTTTGCAGTTTAGGATTCCGGCTTGGGGTGTTGCGGACTAGGGGGTTTAGGGTGATTACGGATCAAAAATTAAGGGGTTAGAGTTTATAGGGATTAGGGTTCGGCGGTGAGGGTTTAGGCTTCTGGGATTAGGCATTACGGCTCAGGGATTAAGAGTTTAGGGGTTAGGGGTTTGCGTTTAGGACTTAGAGTCTAGGCTGGCATTCCGACTTGAAATGTGAAGGTTGTTCGGGAAATTTTACTAATGATTATTCAGGCCGCTAGCCCAAACCCTAAACCCAAGTGCCCTCAGCCGACCACAGAGGCCCCACGCAGGGTTTGGGGCATCCCTCGACCCTCATAAGGGCTAAGGGCGTAGAATTTAGCTGACCCGATCGCAAACAACCTCGAGCCAACTCGCGGGTTTGGGGTGTAGGGATCAGGGCTTAAGGGGCAGCAAGCTTTGCAAAATCTCTGCTGGTGTCCATGTTTGTGATGAGAGAATGAGCGAGTGAGAGATAGTCAGAAAGAGAGAGAGTGCACCAGTGCACCTTTTGACTTGTGGGTGCTTCAGGGCCCTCCAAAATAGGACCTGTCCCACACCCTACCCTACTTCTGCGACAGACCCTGAACGGGTGTGGAATCTGTAGACACTAGAACACTTTTAGAAGCTAGAACCTTTAGAAGTCATCAGGAGTAATGTAGAAAGTCAGGTATTCAAGCCCGAAACAAATACATCCGCTCTACTCCAAAATGATATCGATGCCCAAGCAATGCGGTACATCAGCTCACGCAGGATTTTCCGTACCAAAAACCCTAAGCCCTAAACCCTAAACCCTATACCCTAAACCCTAAAACCTAAACCCTATACCCTATACCCTAAACACAAACACCTAAACCCTAAACCCTATACCCTAACCCCTATACCCTAAACCCTGTACCCTAAACCCCAAACCCTAAACCTTAAACCCCATACCCTAACCCCTAAAAATTCCCTTCTGTGCCTGTCTCATCTTTTCTTCCAAGGCGGCCTTTGCGGACTCGAGTGTGGCAACTTTGGCCTGTCAACGCAGGTGAGGCGCGGCTTAGTTTTTAGGGTTTGGGGGTTGGGGTTTAAGGTTTTGGGGTTTGGGGTTTAAGGTTTTGGGATTTGGGGTTTAAGGATTTGGGGTTTGGGGTTTAAGGTTTTGGGGTTTGGGGGTAGAGGGGTTTAAGGTTTAGGGTTTAGGGTTCAGATTAGGGTTTAGGGGTTGGGCTCAATAATGTTTAGGGTTTAGATATTGAGGTTTGGAGTTTTTGGCTGAGGGCTTAGATGGGACTTCTTAAAACTGGGTGAGCCTCCGAGACGCTAAGAATATCTAGGTTAGGAGGACCCCCCACCCTGTAATAGTGGTATAATAAGAATATAAGAGCACCCTAATATAATCCCTAATATCCCTTATAGCCACTATTACTGGGTAGGGGGTCCACCTAAATGATAGTTGGCATTCCTCTTACTTCATCCGGTCGTAGATGGGACCTATCGTGACCTCAGACAGAAAACCTTGGGAGCTGTTAGGTAGGAAGAAGCATGGGTACAAGGTTGAAGGTTGCAAGTCTTCGGGCTTCACCGTTCACACAATAATCAAATACTTGCCCCAAACCCATACTACAATTCATTTCACCCAAATTCCCAAGTACCCAAGTGAGGGATACTTAGACCCGCTAGGGGATGGGCCGGGTCACAGGCATTCCAGACAGGACTTCAGGGCAAGCAGCTATGCATCGAAACCACGGAAGTGGGGCTCAGCCATAAACTACATAAGCCATAGTCTAAACTCTTAGTACCCCCCTCAAAAACCTCTATAGTAATCCTCTATATAACTTTTATATAACCCCCCTCGAGGAGTTTGAACTGTGGCTCACATGCTCATTGAAAGGCGAGTGCGTAATGATAGTTTTGAAAAGACTCGGCAGTTTCCCTCAATAGAGCAACCCCAACATAGGAACCTCGACTACTATAAGCCTTACGATACGTACCACCAAAAACGTATTCCCAAATCCCTATGCAGTCCTATATGCCCTCGCATTCCATTGTTTTTCAATTTTCTTTTCTATGTGATTCTCCATTGCAGTATTGGGGTGATGGCCCTGCAGAAAAGGGACGCCCTGAACCTAAACCCCAACCCCTAAACGTCATATCCAGCAACCAGCAAAGCTCCAGGAAACAGGAAAACAGTCTCACTTCAATGAAGCCTCTAGGGTCCTTTCTTTTGTCTTGGGTTTGGGGATTGGGATTCTAGGACATTGCTATGTTGACGAGTAAGCAGAAACCCAAAATTTGTAGCATACCCGGAATGGTTTGCTCAAAACCAACAATCCAAACACCGCTGCAAATTTTGATTCGAATTCCCAAGCCCTGGACTAAGGTTCATGAGACTTACCTAGACTCTGTAAACCATCAATATGAAATCTCAAGCCCCTAAGCCCATGCAAGATATACTATGACCCTATACTCAGAGCTCTAAACCCTAAATCCCCTTAAAACCCTATACCCCTAAACCCTAAACCCTAAACCCCCTTGTACTCCCATACCCCCTAAACCGTAAACCCTTAACCCACTTATAATCCTAAACTCATAGCTCTAAACCCTAATGTGTCTAAACCCTAGCTGCCGCACAGCACCTCGAACTCTCCTCGCGCAGCCTGCAGCGCCTCCTCTCCAGCTCTCAGGTTTGGAGTTTGGGATTACCTAGACCCCCAAAAATGTAGAATAGTGATCTTTTTTTGGGGTGTTCTTAGGAGTTTTGGACTATCATGTTACCTACTTTTGGGGTCTAGGTACAGGTTATGTGAGAGTTTCGGGCTTAGCGTGTAGGATTTCGGGTTTGCAGGTTTGGGGCTTCGGGTTTAGGGTTCAGGGCCTAAGGGCTTCGAGTGCTTGGATGGCCAGCTCAGGGGTTTTCCAGGTTTGGTCGCGGGCCCGTTTTGGGGATCCTGTGGGCAGTTGATTTAACCTGCAAGCCCGACCATCCTCCCGCAAAACCCCAACAATGCAACCCCAACGCCAACGTCTGAAGGGTTTTCCAGTTAGGGTCTAGAGATTTCATGGAGAATCAAGAGGAAAAGGCACAAAGGAAAAATGAAATGGAAAGTGAAATCTTATAGGGTGGTTACAGGGAGCATGTTTTAGAGAGAGAGCGAGAGAGACCCCTAAATCCTAGACCATAAACAATTATTTGCAGGGCTGATCGATAGGGAATAACAGTCTGAGGCGTGCTCCTTCATTTTACTGATGACTCGCCCATGGTAATTGTCCAATTGTCGGGGCTGTAGCTAAAGAACTTAAATTCAGCTACCACAATATGTATATGTGTACCTACATATATACATATATACATATATATATATATATGTATACATGTATAAGTGTAGTGAATGATGGTGGTTCCTTTATGATGGTAATTCAGCTTCAACTGCTCAACAACAACTTTGGTGCACCGCCCAGCCAGTAATAGTGACTATACGGGGTAAGGAAGGACTATATTCGGGTCCTCTTATATTCCTACTACTATGCGGCTATTACAGGGTGGGGGGTCATCCTAAACAACAACTCAGTTATCTGCCCGTCGGAATGTGGTAAGCCTATAATGCGTACCACAACTGACTAGCGTAGGTATATTAAGGCCTTATTAACTCCATATTCAGGACTGTTACTGTAGGGGGGAATGACCTAATATAAGCCTCCGAACCTAAACCCCACAGCCTAAAACCTACCCTAAACCCAATATGTGGGGAGGGTACTTGGAGGTCCATTGTACTTATAACCTACTTAGTAACTGTAGTTATAACCCAATTATATCTAGGGCAACTATAGCTATGGGACTTATATTTGGGTTAAACCTTAAACCCTAAACCCTACAGTTACTAAGTAGGTTATAAGTACAATGGACCTCCAAGTAGTCGGCACGCAGGCCACGGCTGAGAGCTGCAGTGGTTCTGCTGGCACACGGACTTGCCCAAAACCGCTGAAGAATACGAAGCAGTGTTTTGGTTTTAGGGTTAGTTTGGGGTTTAGAGTCTGGGGTTTAGGGTTGGATGGAGTCTAGGGACCTATTCCATTAAAGCCAAAACCCGGAACCATCAGCTGACAATACCTAACCGCTCGAATTCTACATCCTGAGCCCCAAACCTGACTCTGTAAAAACCTAACCCGCTCAACTCTACACCGCAAGCCCTTCCAACTTCCTTGGCATTGACGAGGTTTGGGGTTTATGGTTCAGGGTTGGGGTTTAGGGTTGGGGGTTTAGGGTTCGGGGTTTAGGGTTCAGGGTGGGGGGTTGTTGCGACTGAGCGGAATCGAGGCGGTTTAGGCTTTGTAAGCCCAGAGCCAAGACTCTCGATCAAGAATCTTCAGCTCAAGACTGTCTTGCTGTTCAGAAACTTCAGTTCAAATTATCATAACCTGGGCAATAATATGGGTATATAGTTAAATCATAGGGTTTCCGTCTTGTAGTGACCTCATATTTAGCAGTTATATGGGCCATAATATGGGTATATAGTGAAACCATAGGGTTTCCTTGTTGTAGTGACCTCATTTACGGGTTAAGAACAACAACAGCAACCCAGCCGTAGGATCCTGAGCCGGAAGCTGCAAACCCTGATTTGGCCAGACTCGTTGACCGGTAATCCTTGCCCCAAGTAGCAAACCTCCCCAACCCCCTAAGAATGGATGAGCCATAAGCATTAAGTTGAGGAATATCTGCAAGAGGTGAGGGGGAGGGAGGCGGTTGGGAGGATACTACACAAAGATGCATGTACCCCATAGCCCGAAGTCCCGAAATCATCCTAACAGCCTGCTGGGGTAAAAAGTCCTCGTGTTGAGACCGGCTGATGCTGTCCTTGTCATCAAGGCAGGGAACGGATCAGGGCTTCTAGCAGGAATTTCTCAAGTTGATTCCTGAAGAATTCGTAAGGGGCACCCCCGCTTTGGCTTACTGGGGGTTAGTAGGGAATAAAGGAATATCTTAAATAGGGAACATATTATATATATATGTACATGTATATAGGGAGTATATTCCCTCATTTATTCCCTACGAAGCACCAGTAAGTGGGAGGGTCAAGGAGAATAGAAAATAGGACACGCAAGTAGGATACCAATGGGATTTATTGAATGGGGTTCTCGTGCGCTTTCTAGACGTGATAAATACACGTCTCACAGACCCTTCAAGTACATGTTGCACATCATCCTCAAGTATCTCTAAGATACCTAGGGGTCGCCCTCAATTTCATAAAATCCGACCCCTAAACCCTAAACGCTAAACCCTAACCCTAAACCCTAAACGCTATAACCCGAAACCCTAGACGCGGGACCCTCAGCGGTGCCCTTACGAATTCTTCCGCGGGACTGTATCAACTTCCGGGCTAAGTCAGGCAGAGCTGAAACTAGGGATTATACAGGGAGCAAAGGATTGTACAGAAACTATATAAGGATTATATAGAGTTATGTAAGGATTGTATAGAGTTATATAAGGATTACATAGAGTTATACAAGGATTATGAAGGGCTATGTAAGGATTATATAGGGTTATATAGGGCTATACAGCTCTATGCAGGGATTGCATAGGGCTATGCAGGGTTATATAGGGACTTTTGTGGGTTATATAGTGTTACATGGGGCTATATAGGGACTATATTGGGTTATATAGGGTTATATAGGTAGAGGGCTGTGTATTAAGAAATTAGGGCTTAAGCCCCTATTTAGGGGGTGTTTAAGGTGATTAGGGCTTAGGCCCCGAACCCCCCAAACCCCCAAAGCCCAACCCCCCTGGCCTCTGCAACAGCTGCAGGGCGTGCTGCCTTGCTATGGGATTGACTATATTGTTAGGGGTTGTAGGGAGTATACATGAGGGATGCTTGGACATGAGGGGTGTAGAGTGATATATAGGCGTATATGGTAATTTCCCTAAATAAGGGAACCCCAATATAGACCCCAAAATACTATAGTCCTTATCATAAGGACCCCCAAAATAGTACCCCTAATTTTGGGAGACCCCCATATAGAGTGTAGGGCTCATCGTCTCGGCTTTGGTGGTGGTCGGCTGAGTCGAGCTTAAGGTCGCGAGTTCAGCATTCAGAGTCCATCGTGCAGGGTATGCAGTTGAGAGTAAGTTAGGGGCTTATCGCCAAGGCTTAGGATGGAATTGGGTTGATGCTTTCCTGTTCACCGCTCAGGATTTAGGCTTTGTAGTTCAGAGTGCGAAAACTATAGTCCCCATTAAGTAGATAGAATATGGCTTTGGGTAGATTATATGATCCTCATCTACGCCACATTCGATCTACCTAAGGGGAACAAACGATTGCAAGGGAACCTACTCCCAAGGTTGCTCCTGCGAAGGTGAAAGTGGGCTTGTCTGGGGGTTTCGCGAAATGGGGTCCCATAAGGGCCACAGCGAAATTGCGGAACTACAGCTGGCCTTTGGTTAGCTAGGAAAGGATCCTTATAGTGGTCCTTATACAACCCATTATAGTAGTTCCCATGTTGTTTTCCGTCCCTTCATGCCCAGCTACCCAAAGGCCAGGAAAAGGGGGGTCCCTACTAAGGACTGTCGAACGGGAATTTCGAAAGGCTTCCATCTCATGTCCGGCTTCTTTGGTTCAAGCTTACATCCCAAAGCGGTTTAGGCTGCAGGGCTGAGAGTTACAGAACCCTCCACCACCCAAATCCTTGAACTGGGAGGTCTGCAATTAGGGGATTTAGGCCCCCCCCCAACCCCAAAAATTAGGACCCTATAACCATCATATATGATGGTTATAGGGTCCTAATTTTGGGGGGTTAGGGTTACCAACATCCTTTTACTAGTCTGGATGTCCACGCTTGATCCTCCCCCAGGGGAGAATCTGCAACAAGTAATTCCTTGATGTGAGCTATAGTCTAAACTCCTGGTACCCCTATCTTGCAATAAGCTCCCCTACGGTAAGAGTCCGTACTAGGCTCTGCAAGATGCCTCAATACACGCACTGGTACCCTTATTATCCCCTGTCTATAGGGGGCGGCCGGCGCATGGGAGCTGAACCTACAGTCTAACATTGAGTTCTGCTTCACCCGGCTCTGACAGTAGTCTTTGCAGGGTCCTTTCGCAGGCTGCATGTTGATCTGGGCTAAGGTAACCGCTATCAAGCTACGCACTGCAGCTGCTCCCCAGCACCACCCTTCAAAACCTGAACACCCATCCCATTCTCCCAGACCTTAAGCTGTTGTCCCAAACCCTACACGCGGTAAACCAGAACCCCTTAACCCCAAACCCATGCCCTGAACACTTTAAACGCTAAGGCCTATAACCCCTGCCCGCAAACACCCTCCCCCGAACGTAAAGCCACAACTGAAATCCCTCAAGACCCTAACCTTACCCATTGAATCCACCCAAACTCTACGCCCAAACTCTAGTCACAAATCCCCGAAGCCTTAACTGCCCTCCACCGAAGCCCCTACTTGGATGTCCATTGTGCTGATAACCTACTTAGGGACCATACCTATAACCCAATTACATCAAAGGGAACTGCAGCTATAGGGCTTGTGATTAGGTTAGAAGCACAGCTACTAGATAGGTTATACCAACTTCTGGTCCACTGGATTCTCTACCACTCTACTCGAACAGGCCCCATGAACCTCCAAGTACGACCCATTCTGAACCCTAATCCCTAATCCCTAAACCCTAAACCCTAAACCCTAATCCCAAAACCCTAAACCCTAATCCCTAAGCCCTAATCCCTAAACTCATAACCCTTCGGACTTGTGCTTGGGACGTCTGAGTTTGGGACCAGCTCCTGCTCTGCCTTTGTAGCGGTTGCCTTTGCCCAAGTGCGGTGGGATACTAAACTGGGTGTTTGTGAGGTGTAGAATTTGGCTCAATGCTTTAGGGCTTATAGGGCTTGGTGTTCAGGGCCTGTATGGTTTGGGGTTTCGGGTTTGGAATGTGGGGTTTGGGGTTGGGGGCTTGGAGTTTAGAGTTTGGGGCTTAGGCTTTGTACCCCAAGTCACCCTAAACCCGAAACCCCTAAACCCGAAAACCTAAACCCTATGCTGAATCCTAAACCCTAAACCCTAAGAGGCCACAGTGGGTTTTATCTTTCTGGGTGTAGGTTTGGGATCTCAGAGATAAGCTTATGCTGTTTAGGGTTCTTCCTTCCCCCCCATTCCCAGTCCCTAAACCCTAAACCCCATACATCCTACGTTTGATACTGAAAGCCCTAACCCGAAGTACCTTCTACCTTCGGAATCATGGTACTATAGTATGCCAAGGTCCTGCAGGATTTTTTATATCCACCGTATAACTCCTACCTAACCCCCAAACCCTGTCCTAAACCCTAAACCCCCCAACCCAAAAACTCCTAAACCCTAAACCCTGAATAGTAGTCTCCATTTGGCCTTCCATTATCCCAATAGAGACCCTATATAACCCCTGTAAACCCTGAACCCTAAACTCCTAAACCTTAAACGCCAAACTGGACCCTAGAGGTCATAGGGTTTTGGACGGGTTTCGGCGTACAGAGCGTTGAAACCTCGAGGCTTACCTAAACCTCTATAGCCAACCCCCCCCCCTTTTTTTGAGTACCTAGTTTTGTAGCTGGAAGATACTGGAAATAAAGTTAGGTATCTTAAAAATGGGGTTTGGGGAATAGCGGTAGAGGTAGGCTTCAAAGTATGGCGTCAAAACTCTCGAAACGAGTCTGAGATCATTTTCCCCCCTGGCCGCAGAATAGACTCTTTGAACTAACCGTAGGGATCCAAAAAGCCCAAAGTAGGTAGCAATTATTTACAAACATTAGGCCCCAATGTACGTAAGTGCTATTTGTATACTTGGATCTACAGGCTAAAGCTTAAGCCCTGGAGCACAGTAAATCTTGAGACTCTGACTCTCCCCTTTCCCCAAGTCACCGTAGAGGTAGCCGAAACAACACCATTGCTTTGACAACCCCCATCGTCCCTTCGGAAAGCAGATCACTTCTTAAAGCCATTTCCCAAATCTTCATTTTGTAAAGGTGTCTATCACCTACATGCGGCCGACATACACCCTACATCACCGCGGTTGACTTAAATTCAGTTACCAAGTTATGGGCACGTAGTAACCAGCGGGATTGTTTCCTCTTTATAAACACAAACCCTTAACCCTAAACACTAGTCTCCATTATCCCCTATATTACCCTTGTATACTATAGTAGTTTCCATTTTCTTTTCCATTATCCCTATGTAACCCTAATATGTAATCCCTGAAACCAAAACCCGTCATCCCTGGACCACTGGGCCCTGACCGGCTCCTTGGCGGAGCAA
>CAJNIZ010046046.1:22409-35077 GCA_905231905.1 Symbiodinium pilosum | reverse complement strand
TAAACCCTAAACCCTATCAAATCCTCAGGTGGGCTTGCTACGCCGTGGGTCATCAGGCCGTGAAGCTGTACAACACCAAGGGCTTCTACACCCAGGTCGGGGTTTAGGGTTTGGAGGTTTAGGGTTTGAGGGTTTAGGGTTTTAGGGTTTAGGGTTGTAGAGTTTAGGGTTTGAGGGTTTGAGGGTTTTAGGGTTTAGGGATGGAAAGTTCTGCGTAAGTGTAATACCTTAGAAGTGGAGCTTCAGGGTCCTTAATTGTGGGTGTTGAGGCCATAGTAGAGGGAAGATGGAGGGTCATGGTACTGAGATACCGCTATTGCCAGTGCTGTAGCCAGTTTTTCCGCGTCTGTATGAACAGGGATTTGCCTTCAGTGGCCCGTAGCATTCCTGTTTTGTTTGTTCTGGTGATCCCTGCTACGCCCCTGCTACAAGGCCTCGTTCACGCTAAAGTGTCCTGGGCATGAGGGGTGCTATTTGGGCTCGGAGTCGAGCATGTTTGGATGGGCTAAGCGGATTATCCCTAAAGTTGGCAAAGGCCGTAAGCCAGATTGTCCACGAACAAGCCTGAACAAGTAATGATCTTTTTTCGCTCATGATCCTTATAGACTTATAGAGCTGCCGTAGAAGCCAGAACTCTTTTCTAACCAAAAAGGCCCCTGCAGGCCATGACATTGGGCTAACAGGGTCAGGGGCTGTTGAAGCGGCTCTGACCTTTAGATGGTCACGTTTTTAGCAGATTTTAGCATAAGAAGACAGACGAAAACCTTCGAAACCCTGACACTCTGAAAACTAATAGGAGATTGGGACTTCGCAGCCGTTTGGAATTGGGCGAAGAACCCTACGCACACTTGTGGTAATCTATGTAATGCCAGATAGGTTGGGGTACAAGTAGGGTCATAAGTTCAGTTGTGAACAGTCATGAATAGCTACTAGCTTTCATGACATGACCCTCCGTAAATCGTCTACATACCCATAAACCCTTTCAAAGGGACATTGGGGGAATAGTTACAATGACCTGAGACTTCAGAAGTGCTGCCAGGAGGACATCCCAGTCGGGAAGGAGATGCCGCCACACCCGAACGACAGCCTCCACTCTCTTTACAAGGACGGGGTTCATGTCTACACATATTACCTACTTTGGGCACTTTACAAGGACACTATCCCTTGGGATCTAAGCGTTTCAATGATGCCTACGTTGGGTTCTGAAGTCTATAAGAAGCAGTACCTACTCTGGGCTATTCGTATGTCAAGGGTTTTCTTTAGGACGTCATTCCTACGTTGCCCAATAGCCTTACGGAATACGCAGTCGAAGATACTATGGTCCCACATATGTTTCAGTGGGCGCTCTGAGGACAGTCGACAGTTGTGTCCAGGGCCGCTCAGGTCTGACGCTTTAGGGTTGGGGTTTCGGGTACATATGACTTACGTCTACTTGGGCATCAAGGGGGGCTTCCCAAACTCCAGAGAGCAGGCCCCCTGTAATAAGGATTATAGTACTTGGCGGTCTATATAAGGGACCCCTGTGTATGGAAACTAACATATATGCGAACAAAATCACCACTCAGATGAAAGAAAGGATCCCGAAAAGCCGTCCTGACTTCCAAAACTCTCCCTAAGGGTCCAAGGCCCCCACAAAAAGGGTTTTAGGGCCCAAATACTTTGATGTTCATGGTATTTGGAACCTAAAGCCCTATTATTTGGATCCTTGGACCCTTAGGGTCTGATATCATTCTTACGCTTATCGTTGTTATTATAAACACTATCACCAGTATTAAAATTACGATTGTTCTCTGATTTGAGGGATCGTGAGGTTCAACACGTCATCCCATACAGCAAAGGGCGTTTCTTCCGAGGATGTGCTCGAGCGTCTGAGTCTCACCTAGGTTCTACTCTAATTACTATTTTTCCTCGGCTGTAAGGCTCTGTACATGGGTACTTCTCAGGCGAGACTAGTGATCAGGTTGTGGGATTATCCAGCCGATCAATGACGTAGCGAATTCTGCCAGTGTTAATTTCTAGCCAGGCTCTGGAGGGGGCACACAGGGCGCCAAACAAGGAATGGAACCGTGTAAAGAATATGAAATTTGTCCTCCCCATAAAGCAGTCTGCCTGGTAGCAAAAAGAAGGCTATTGAAGGGTAAATGTAGCCAGATCCGCAAGGATATGGACAACTACAAGACCCGCACTGACTCCATGATGGCCTTTCCTCAGGAGGCGTGTGCTTGAGCTTTCTTAAGGGTCCAGGGATGTGCGGCTGTTGTTAGACTTAGGGCTAAGTTGGCATCAATACCGAATGTGGCACGTCTTTGCTCCATACTTATGCTGATTTGATTGGGCTGCGTGAAGGTAGAGGCTTTGCACTTGGGGGCTTGGGGGCTCTGATTCTTGATTTCGTGTCTTTCTTGAGTGAGCAAGTCCGACCACGTCTGCCTCATGTTTTCCGAGGTCCTATCACAAACTGCCAGCCACAACGGAACCAGGATGGATGCGTTAGCGTTTTCCCAAGCCAAGCCCATGGCATAAACCTCCCACTAAACCGCGTTCTTACTTCTTAAGTTTCGTTTAAGCGTACCGCTTCGAAGGAGTACACGCCTAATCCTCTACCCTGTATAAATACGTCTCTTTTACTGAATTACGGAAGGTCATTCAGAGATGTCTGTTGTAGCCTTGCTTTGCTGATGTGTAATAAGTGGAGTAGGGGGGGGGCTCCGGAATCTGTTCCAATTTGGTGGCCCACACATCAGGGGACGGCTGGGGCAGACAGACTTTGTGAGAGCTTATGGAAGGATGGGGGTGTGGAAGAGGACACATTCTTTACTGCAACCAACCTGACGACCTTCACATACACATGCTGCGACCCTCATTGCAAACCTAGCTGCTCCGTCCCGTCCTGTGCCTTATTGAGCATTCGTCCCCCCACCATGGGCGCAAGCGTTTTCTATGTAGGTCCAGCGCTTGTGTGAGGAGTGGGAGTCGATGTTAGTGTAGGAAGATTCTTGTGTAAGTACGCCCTACACCAGAGCCAGGATTGGAGTATTGCTGTTTGGGTGCGGGGCTTCAGAACTTAAGTGTACATTCACCTGTCTAGGCAATGCCGCTGCTGACGCTGGCAGGTACTTCGGCAGAGAACAAAACGGGTCACTATGGTAAGGTTTGTAGTAGGTTTGGGATGCACATAGGGAGACCTTTGAACCATTTCCCATCAAATCTTGCATGTTGCAGTGTCCTTTCTGGGGATGATCCTGTGGAGCGTATGATTATGTAGGTGCTCGGCTGGACGATGTTCAAGGACGCTTCGGTTTCACTTGGCTTCGGGTCTGGAGATGTTTGGTTAGAAATGAATGCAGAGCCCTGAAACCTAAACTCTAGGGGAGCCTGAGGGTTCAGATGTTGCCCACCCTACAGCCGAGGTTTTGAAGGGAATTCTTGTTGTTTTTGGGTCTTTGCTGCCCGGCCAGTACCATTTGCTTGATTTTGCTATAAAACTGTGTACTACTTATCTCCGCTCTACTCCCTTTCTTCTTTCTTCTGTCTGGCCCACACTTTTTGGAAAGTACTGGCATCTGAGAACCAGAATCTTGGAGGAAGGCATGCGTCGACCCTGAGTATAAGTCAGTCGTCGAAACCCCAGACAAGCTGGTGCACTTGGCTCATGCTTGTCCAGAAGTCTCTCGAAGGGTTATCACATGCTGTGCCATAGCTCTAGGGGTCAGACGGCAAGAACCTAGATCCAGGTGACTCATAGCAGTCCCTTTCAGCTGGACCTTATCTTATCTGGGCAGGCCTTTGGGTTCCTTAAGTATTTTCCCTTATTGGTTTTATAGGGACCCATATATACAAATATTTTTCAAGGGTCTCCAAACGCCAACCAAGTTATCATTAATACCCTATTGCCCTGAACTGGAAGCTCCTGAGCCGCAAGCGCCTGAATCTGTAAACCTCTAAACGCAATGCATTCTGACCCAAAAGGCGGACGTAACGTGGATACCAAGATATGATCCTGATCCGCATGTAATAGGTACTATTGTTCCTCAGACCTTAGGGTCCAACCCAGGGTCCTTTGATCAAGATATAATAGTAACAATAATAGCCTAAAACTCCTAGTATCCCTCTTCATAACCCCTATAGTCATCCCCTATGTAATCCCCTATATAACCCCTCTTAAGGAGTTTAGAGTATAGCTCATATCAGATCAAGACGTGTTTCCCAGGCATGCCTTCGCACCATCGCCACGTCTTCCTGACCGCGGAGGTGTTGGTCACCATGAGGCCGCCTTCTTGGAATGGAGTTTAGGGTTTGGGGTCTAGGTCCCCATCCCTAACATCAAACAGTCCCCGTCCATGTTAGACGCAGTATATTCGGGGAGATATCTGGCATTCGGGGTGGGGGGTGTAGGGATCAAAGAAAGGCTTAAAGGTTTAGGGTTGGGGTCGTAGGGCTGAGGCTTCAGGAGTGTGGCTAGCACCAAACCTTGGTTGACAAGGCCACTCAGCACTGGCTTCCCCCAAGGGTTCCAGTATTCTTACAGCATGTCCCTGTACGGCCCAAGAGACTGCATCATGGATGCGTTCGTTTGTCGCCCAGGATTTGGTTTTAGGGCTCAAAAATGTAGAGTTTAGATGCCTTTGAATCGAGTAAGGGTATAGCCTCCGTTGTAATTAGACCTTGGGAAATGCCCCGAGACATTGGGTTCAAGCTCCGGCTTGATCTCCTTGATTTGATGTTTAGGGTCAAGGGATTCAGGGTAAAGGGTTTAGGGATTAGCGTTCCAAGAATTTAGTTTTGTGGATTTACGGATTAGGGCTGGACCCCGAGACAATGGATAATGATATGACCTTATCAAAGCAAAGCTTTTATGACGCTGTTTTCCTCAGCTCCAGGATTTCTGTCATTATGGCAGGCGGCTTAGAGTCTATCTTTTAAGGTTCACACCACGGGAGTTTGCCCAAAAAGGTGTCATTTTCCTGGGTATGGAAGCCCTGGCTAGTGCCCGCAATTTTGATTGCCAATTTCCTAAATCATGCGTCATAGGGACCCCGTCCCTTTCTATATCTCGGGGTTTCTAGGGCCCCTCCCCGAATTGACAACCTCCATATGTTGTAGACGCAGGATCCTCCTCCATCAGAATCCCCGCCAGGCAAGCAATGGATTCTCCAGCCATTTCCACTGACGACCACCTCAAGTGACTTGCTTGAGATCGCACGAGCCAGGAGACTGTTATCAATGGTTTTAAGGGTTTTGGGGCTTAGGGTTGAGGGTTGAGAGGGTTTAGAGCCAAATTTCGCCTATTGTCGCATAAGGTGCCTAAGATTCCAGTCCCGGCGATAATCCAGTGCACTAGGAACAAATATTCCCTCCCAGTATATATCATGGTACTATCTTACGTGTGTGTATATATGTATATACATCTTTCCAGGGGATGTTGGTGTCAACCCTATGTAAAGCCTCAAACCTAAACTCGTGAAGCGTATAACAGATGTGATAGGCTCTGGCTCATAGAGTCGCTGTACTTACCACTTCTGATACGGCGGGCCCAACATCGGGAATCCTGATTTCTGAGGGTAGTTTAAGGTTCGGGGTGCGGGGGGTTGAGCTAAGCCCTAAACCCTTAGCCCTGAGGGTTGAGTGCTAGCATGCTTTCTGAGACAAGTTTACAAGGCCACAGGGTTTTTGTGTTCCGACCTTAGCAGGAGTTTTTTGATGGATCCCGAAAGGGGGCTTGCAACAGTTACTATCCCTTCAGAGTAGTCCGCAGAACATGGGCTAAGGGTGTAGGGGCCTCAACGGCTTAGGGAGAGTTTAGTGGAACTTTCCATCCTTCAATTGTGGAAACAGCCACAGCTTGTGGCATTGTTTTGATGCGACCAATGTAAGGAAGCCCCAAGTCAACCCACCATTTCCCAAAGGGTCCTAAGTACCCATATGGGGAATACTTACCCAAACCATAAGGGAAATTAGTACTACAGAAACCATACTTTGTACCATATAGGTACTTTGGACCCTTTGGGTTTTGCTCCAGTCAGGATTTCCGGCAATAAGGGTTTTGCCTCGGGATCTCAGCATACCAAGCCCCATATCTTGGATCGTGACATTTGGGTCTTCAAAGTTTCCTGATTGTTTGCCTCCCCTTTTCCACTGGTGTGCAGCTGACGGCCTTAGGAGAAGAAGTATCGCGCACGATTACACCCAAAGTCTGAAGCGTAATTAATACAGACGCCTGAACTTTTCCCAACACTTTTCTCCTCTGCAGAATAATATGTTCCACCCCCTTAAAAAGTAGTCTAATTCAAACAGCCGCTACAAACAATCCTTATGTAACCTCTACATGGACACCGGCCAGCCACGGCTTCGGGTTGCCCCTTGTGACAAGGAGTTTGTAACAGAGGGAAAGGGGTTTGAAACAAAGGGAGCGCCAGAGATTTGTGCCAGAGAAGGTTGGGGGGGGGGGGAGGGGGTAGGGCAACGGTGGCTTCGGTATACGCTCATACAAGCTTCGTTGGCATTTGCTTTTCCGTTCTCGATTCATTGTGACCTTCCACCCTAAACCCTAAACCCTAAACCACTATCCTATCGGGACAAAGTGAGCCGCACGCCCGAAGGGTAATTCTAGCCACGCCTCGATTGGAATTTGAAACATTGAGCCCCTAACCCCGATCCCAACGTATACTCAACCCCAAACCCAAATCCCAAAATCCAAAACCCAAATCCAGCAGCTGAATCCCAAAGCCTCAGCAAATACCTAAGGAATCCAAAACCAGGTTTTTCGGGTTTCTGAAGCTCCCCTTAGTAAAGGTTGGGACCCTCCGAAATTCCTAGCTTTGTGTGCCCCGGTCTCACGCCATCTTAATATTTCAATTCCAACACCTGGTCACAAATCACGAAGGTAGTCCTTAGGGCCTTATGCTTATGAACCCCAGACGAAAAACCTTAATTAAGGACTCACAAGCCCTGAAGGCTCATAACCGTACAACGTGCAGACATAAAAGGCCCTCACAAAGCTAATATCTTAAAGCTCAAGAATCCTGAATTCAACACTGATGCCTCAAAAAAATCAGGTTCCAGGGCCTCGACGCATCCGCAGGCGCGCAGCTCATGGAGGCCCTGCTGTCTGAGGGGTGAGGGAAGTACTCCTAGGTAGCCCCAATCTACAAAGGGATCATCGTCAGTATGTTGAGTAATTAACAATATTCTTATAACTTATAACTCTTCTTTTCATTGCTCCATTTAATGTGCCCTTGCAGGGTGATTCGTTTTCGGTGTGCCTCATAGAGAACCAAGGCAACTCTATGAACCCAAGTCAACAAAACCAAGCCAACCCTACAATGTCGGAGCCTAGATTATTACTGGTAATCTTGTTCTGGGTTCCTTGTATAGTTTTGGTAAAAGATGTACTAGGGTACCCTCAAATAGATCTCAAAGTAAAGCTGGTAATTATATAGGCCTCTGTCTTACCCTGAGCCATAGAACCGTAATCCTAAATGCAAAGTGCCTTTCAGCATCAATCCCTTGTGGCAAAGCCCAAGAGCCTATACAGAAAATCAAGCAGGCTAAGCTTCAGGAAGCATTTGTCATGCACCCTGATCTTTGCACATACCTGATATGTACATGCCGAAGCCCGGGGGAAATCTTGTTCCCCGGAAAACACGGAACATGCAGAAGCATGTACAGGCTAGACTCTAAAGCCTGAAATCATGTCCCGCCAGCCCTATGTCGTAAAACACTGACTTCCGCCAACTTGCTCAACCCTCCCAAAGATTGTTGCTTGGCATGTAGGAAAACCCGCGGTTTAAGGGTTTAGGGTTTAGGGCGTGTGATTTGACTGTAGAAAAATCGACGCTCTATACCCCAAACCATCGTATCGCAAAGGCACGGTCCCCCAAACCCACCCTACTGGGGTTAAGGGCTTAGGGGAGACCCTGACCCCAAAGCCTGAAGGATAGGTAAACTTGTCTGTTCCCTTTGAGTTTCTATTATTGTGTAGTTTGCCTGGTCTCCTGATAATCCCCTATACTCTCCACGATATAGCCTATTTCTAACCCCAACCTGTGCAACCCCAAACCTTGAAAAGCCTTAAACCCTAAGCCCTAAGCCCTTAACCTTAAACCCTAAACTCTAAGTAGTAGGTTCCATTTTATTTTCCATTATCCCAATATAATCCCAATATTACCCTAATATTGCCCGAATGGGTTGAGGTGTTGGCAGCAGAGCTGGAGCATCGCCTGCCTTTGGACTGGCCCAACCAGCATGGCACAGTAGCAGCTTTGGCACAGCAGCTGCCTGGCTTGGAGCTTTACAGTTAGGGTTGAGGGATACGCTTAGGATGTAGGGGTTAGGGTACTCTTAGGATGTAGGGTTGGGTTTAAGCGGTACGCTTAGGATTTAGGGCCGGGTTTAGGGGCACTCTTAGGATTCAGGGTCTCGGGTTTAGGGCTACCCTTAGGATTCAGGGTTTAGGGCATTGGGTTGCCCGCAGAGGATTTCGGAGTTCCAGGTACCCCTAGGATTTAGGGTTTACAGTCACCCTCAGGATGTAGAGTTTGGGGTTGCCCGGGTATTTAGGCCCTAAAACTCTATTATTTGGATCCGCTTAGGGATTAGGTTTCTGGTTTAGGGTAGGTTTTGCGGCTTCGGGTGGTGGGGGATTATGAAGAGTAGTCTAGACCCATGATTAATAAACCCCCTCCCCTGAATAGGGATTTTATAGGGCTCCTAATATTCAGGCCCGTGAAAGGAGCCTGTTTTTTTAAAAGACATGGGTCTGCATTATGACTCCTGGAATGATAGCTATATATATATATGTTATTTGCCTATTCTTGGCTCCCTACTTGCAGGGAAACCCCTCAACTGCAGTCAAGGGAAATCGTAGGTGGGCTTCGAGGAAGGCACCGGTCAGAGTTAGAGCTCTCGGTTCAAGAGCCCAAGGCTTAACAACTTAGCAGACACCTCCTGTATTTGGATGGTTTCCAGAATTAGGGGTTGACATTTGTATTCCAAAATGGGAACTGCCGTGCTATAGCTGGTAATCCAAGAGGGCCCAGAGTTTTCACAAAGTATCACATTGCTCTAGGCTTTGCCCATATTAAAAGTACCAAGAACAAGCGTGTTCAGTTGCGAGCTGCTGGAACGCTACGAGTGTGTGGCGGGGGGTTTTGTCACCCTGTCCTCCTGCACGCTCTGTTTGCCGGGCTTGTTGTGTAGGTTGAATTTTGGTTCACCCTAGTCGAGTTAAGCGCCCAAGCCAAGCACCTCAACCCATTGGGGTAATATTAGAGTTATATTGGGTTAACGGAAATTAAAATGGAAACTGCTACTTAGGGTTTAGGGTTTAGGGCTCAGGTTTCCGGGTTTAAGTGTTCCATAGACCTGGTCTTGGTAAGTTTTGTCTAGGATCAGAAGGGGCAAGCTCTGGTCCTTCCAGAGGTCTCTCCTCAAAGACCCCCTGAACCATGCTCAAAGCCATTCTTCTACATGAGGTGGACCCCCCCCCACCCTGTAATAGTTCCTATTATACCACTATTACAGGGTGCGGGGTCCTCCTACATTCTACATTCTTTGAGGGTCCAGAAAAGCCTCGAAAGCACAAACTTTACACTCGCCCTTCCAGCCTTCCAGCGAACCTTTTTTTGACCCAAGGCTCGGCTCCCACATCATGGAGGTCAAGAAGGAATCTGCAGGGCTTTGGGCTTAGGGTTTAGGGTATAGGGTTTAGGGTATAGTGTTTAGGGTTTAGGGTGGGCTGCTTCACCCCTACTATGACATACCCCTCTTCGGAAAGGGGATGCTGAAACGTCAGGGAACATGAATTACACTGAGAGGCTGGGGATCCTTACTTGGGATGCGCAGGCATGATTGTGAGAGATGCAACTTTGCTATGGTCGCACGCGGGAGGGCCTCCAGATTTCTTTGGAGGGTGTCCCTGTCAAACGCTTCGCAAGAAAGCTTTCAGACAAGGTTGAGGATCCCTACTTAGTATGGTTTCTTCGAGCAACTAGGAAGTAGCAAGACACTACGAAAACGACATCAGTCCCCAAACCGCCAGCAAAGGCTATCCATGAATCCAAACCAGCGCTAGGGGCTGTACCTGACAGGAAGAGCCTGGCCGGAACAAGTCAAAGAAGCCAGCAGCTGCTCCCAAGGACGTCAGCCCAAAACCATGAGAAAGCTGGAAGTGCTTGAGGGGTGTTGGGCTGCTGCACGCATGTTGTATGGTTGTGTGCAAAGACTCTGTGGATGATAGCGTCATAGTCAGGTACCCTTTGGCAGAGCTATCCAAAATGTAGTTGTTTCCGGACCTGTGCTTTGATACCTGAAATCTTTGCACCTCGTGAGGGGGGAGATGCAGGAAAGAATTGAACCAACCCTGAATCCCTGAATGTCCCCATCGCCTGAAGCCACCTTGTGGTGATCATCACCATGAGGCTCAGGCACAACGGGGTGTGAGAAGATGGCGAGGATGTCCTAAGACTACGGCTTTTGGCATCATGTACTTTGCGGTGACGTCCGTACTTTCATCCCCACTTTCTGGGATGAACATGTGGATTGATTTGGTCAGTCTTCCTAATATGCGGCCCTCCTCAAAACCACGAAGTGCAATGAAAACCAACAAGCCCAGGTCCTCAAGCCACGCATGGGGGCTCTTCAACCCCCTGTCCAAACTTGAGAAAGTGGCAATTCATGGGCTAAATGGTTTGCCCGCGAAGGGCGGGCGGAAGGGCTCACGTCACGTCACCTTTAATGCAGGTTCTTAAGCCCCAAACCCTTGGACCCTAAACCCTTAAACCTGCTTAAGCCCCAAAGACCCTAAACCCTTAAACCTTCCTAAGGCCCAAACCCTAAACCCTTATGGTCCCCATAAGTAGATAGAATATAGGGTATATGGGGATCTGATTGTAATGTACCCAAAGCCATATTCTATCTACTTAAGGGGGACTATAAACCCTAAACCCTAAACAGTAGTTTCCATTTTCTTTTCCAATATCCCCACATAACCCGTATATTCTATCTACTTAAGGGGGACCATACGTCCTTAACAAATAGTAGTGTCCAATTTTCTTTTCCATCATCCCAATATAACCCCTATATAATCTACGTGAGGGGCCAAACCCTAAACCCTCAGCCGTTTCAAGACCCAAACCCTAAACCCTTAATCCTATGCCCTAAACCTACCCTAAACCCTAAACCCTTAACCCTCAGCCGTTTCAAGACTTCCCCATCCTGCAAGGATCCCGATGCAAAAGAGGGCGATCTCAAAGCAAAGAGTCAGGCGCTGCGCTTTCAGGGTTTAGGGATTTGGGGGGTTTATTGGGTTAGGATTTAGGGTTTGGGGGTTTGTGGGTTAGGATTTAGGGTAAGGGGCTTGTGGGTTAGGGTTTAGGGTTTGGGGGTTTATGGGTTAGGGTTTAGGGTTTGGGTGTTTATGGGTCAGGATTTTGGGTTTGGGGTTGGGGGTTGATATAGACGCTTGCCGAATTACCGGCATCATGCCCCTTATTCCCCTCATACAAATCTCTACTAGTAGAATTTGTTGCAAAGCCCTTTGCTGATTACATGCGCCCGTGAGATGAGTCGTGCGGGTCTGTTCATTTGATAAATTTGGAGTCCAACCACGTCGGGTTAGTATTTCAAGTCAAGCCTCGGTATTGGAGCTACACTTAGCACCATGACTAGTTCTACAAGTGTGAGCCTGGCGACAAGCAACCCTAGGGCGGGTTTACGGCTCAGGCGTTGAGAAGTTATTTGCCATTTGCTAGCCAGCAACCCGACTCTTGCACAAGCCCAGAGCTTCCCTTTCATGATGAAGTTAATAGTAGTTTCCATTTTCTTTTCCATTATCCTCATATAACCCTAATATAACCCCTATGCAACCAGGGGAGCCGGTGTTTCTGGAAATTGGGCCTGGGGAACATACCCTGAGTGATAGTAAGGTTCTGTGATTTAGGGTATTTCTTGCTGCGATAAAGCGTATACCCTAAAAGATACTAGGATCCCCAATCGCCTTGTCAAGGTTGAGCCGAACGTCTTGTCTACGTTCAACCGCGCTGCCGTGTCTGGGATGCACTAAGTGGACCCCCCACCTTGTAATAGAACCCTAAACCCCAATCCATGCGAATATAAGAGGGCCCTGATATAATCACCATTACGCCGTATAGGCACTACTACTTGGTGGGGAGTCCACCCAAGGGATGCACTACAAGAACTGTCCATGATGTGCCTTCAAACCGTCTCAAGAATGAGCGGATGCGGCATCTGTATTCGACGTCCTGCGGCGCATGCCGTGCAACAAGAAGAGTACCTGAACCCCGAACGTATCTAGAATAATTTCCCTTTGACTTTTTTTAAAGGTACCGGGCTATTATTTCACGTACTTTTGAGGTGCAGGTATAGGGTTTGAGGCCAGGGCGCATAAGGGGCTGGAAGTATGGGTTGCTTCCCAGGCCCCAAAGAATCAGTGGTAGGCTTCATTCATTCGTTCTCACGTGATAAACCCAAAGCTCTGAACTCCAGACTCTTCACCCTCGAGCCTAAACCCTAGACCCTAAACCCTACACCCTAAATCGTTAAATAGTAGTTTCCATGTTATTTTCCATTATCCCAATATACTCCCAATATATACCCTATTGTGCCCCTATATAGCCCCAATATAACACCCCAACATTACCCCATATAAC
>CAJNIZ010046046.1:0-22309 GCA_905231905.1 Symbiodinium pilosum | reverse complement strand
TAGCACAGGTCTTGGGTAAGTATATGATTATTGGGCGCCCTAAACCCCGAAATCCTAAACCCTAAATCCTAAACCCTGAGGGACAGTTCATGACTTGCAGCCAAGGTCATGCGCGTCATCCAGCAGGCCGGTAGTGTAGAAGAGTGATATTTGGGAACCACTACGATTTAGGGTATAGGATTTAGGGTCTAGGATTTAGGGTTTAGGATTCATGGTTTAGGATTGGGTTTAGGGTTTAGGTTCGAGTCTAGGGTATGCCTTTATTCTGGTCCTAGGTTCCTTGTATTGTTATACCGTCGCACATCGAACTCAAACAGATACTGGTATTATGTAAGCCCCTGTAGTACATGAGCACTTGCACACGTTTTGATGTATGGCTCGGGGCTTGTAATGCTCGAGGCCGAAAGAACTTAAATACGGTTTGAGATAAGGGGGGTTGCGTACCACTATACTAGGAGTACGTCCGACCCAGCCACATTCAGAATTGATTGGGCTCCACAGCGACAGTACGCGAAGTCGGACGAGAAGAAAGAGGAGTAAGAGAAGCGCAACACGGATGTGGTAGCCATGGAAATGTTACGTCGGAACATCGACCTTGGAAGGGGGAAACCGGAGTAGTTCATAAACTTCTGCATTTGTAATGTAAGAAACTTTGCACCACCCAGGCGGAATTCTAGGAAGCGCAAGGACAATTGAGTCATAGTCTTAAACTCCTTAAAAGGGGTTGTACAACGGATTCTAAAGGGAACTATTATAGGGGTTATGAAGGGGGAGCTACTATAGAGGTTATGAAAGGGGATACTAGGAGTCTACACTATAGCTCACATGTGTTCACTCTCAAAACAAGTCATTTTGGGGCCAGGTGGGCTACCTGATGCGGGATCAGCACAAGATCATGGACTCGGTCATGGGCTTGCAGGTCAGGGGCCCTGGGATTTAGGATTTCCGGTTTAGGGTTTACGTTGCAAATCCCGGATTTAGGGTTTACCCGGACCCCAAAGTAGGTAAAAATAGTGGCCAAACACCCCTAAGAACAGTCAGAAAGGCCATTATTCCAAATTCCTCAGGGATTATTATTGGGGTTTAGGGTTTGGGGGTTTAGGGTTTGGGGGTTTAGGGTTATAGGGTTTAGGGGTTAGGGTCTAGGCTGTGTTGCGCATCTTGGGGCGTTGACATGTGGGGATGTTGGAAGCTTCCCAAGATGAAGGGTCCCTTGTGATGACCCATACTTCAGGAGCGCTTTTTGGAGTATTAGGGCTGAGGGACAGAGGTTTAGGGTTTTGAGGTTGTAGGATTTAGGGTTATTCTGAGTTTAGGGTTCAGGGTTTTGGGTTCTGGGCTTGTGTTTTCTGATTCTTTGGACCTTGCTCTCAAGAGGATGGGCCAGGCTCTGCAGTCATTTTGAGAAGGGGCGTGGTATGGAAAGACTTATGGAGCATAGTATATCCAGTAGTTTGCGCTTACAGCATCAGGGGCCCTTTTCTGTACTAAACCCTAAACCCTAAAACCCCCCAACCCTAAACCTCTTCCTGTACTAAACAACCAGAGATTTGGCTCTGGCAGGATGACGAGACGACCAAGACGGGCGAGGGTGTTCGCCAGGGTCGCTTTGTATTGATGACCGATCGCTTGTTCGAATCTTGGATATTGAGTATAAGGGGGTATCGTGGAGTATAATGGGGTACAGTTGTAGGATATTCTAGAACATTATAGTATTGGAGCTAGCCCGGCTTATAGACAGAGCTGTTTCAGACAAGATGGAGCTTCTCGGAACAAGAAGCCTAATGGAGTTTCCAGAAGCCAGGCGGATCCCGTATATGCTCCACATTATGCTAGGTCCCCCCCTGGAAAGACTAGTAGAAAGAGAGCTCCAAGTGTTTGGACCCTCCGCCGGGTTCTAAACCTGGATTTTGGAGGCTTGCTTCAAGACATAGGCATAGCCATGCCTTACCCTTTACACAGGGAGAACAGGGCTTATCAAGCTCCAGGACCATCAATTGCGTGCTCTTTTCATTCCGATGGCTTCCAGGATGCCGGTGAGCTCTCAGTTATATGTGTAGTTATGTGGTAGTTTCCCAAAATCAGGGAGCCCCAATATAGACCCCAAAATACTATAGTCCCTGATATAAAGACCCGCACAATGGTACCCCTAATTTTGGTAAACCCCCCATGTCATAATCCAACTAGAGCCGTGTCGTAGAAGCCCTGGGCCTCCAAGCAGTGCAGTGACGTCCTCTTTAAGGTTGCTTGGACTTGGAACAATTTTTACAGGACCTGTGGGAGATGCCCCTGGCCCTCTTTAAGCAGGAGGCATCTATTTGAGCAGTACCTTGTTGAGTTGAGGTTATAGGATATTATAGGGGTTCTAGGGTATATACTTGGGTTATATGGAGATTATGAGGTATATACTGGGGTTGTATAGGGATAATGGAAAAAGAAAATGGAAACTACTATATTATAATACGGTATATATTGGGGTTATACGGGTGGTTGTCAAACTTATGGTCCCCTGTTGGGTACCCTGAATATTAGGTGCCGTACTATAATAGTGATCCAAAAAGGGACCATAATTTTGACAACCACCCATATATAGGGATCTTACCATTATAATGCAGAACAAAATGGAAAAAGACCCTAAACCCTTAACCCTTGACCCTAAAGCCTTAACCCTAAACCCTAGAAACTGGGGTCATACAGGGACTCATCGGGGTGATGAGTAGCGTCTTACTTTCGGGATTCCTATACTCCCAAATGGCAGTTTCCCGAAATTAGTGGTACCTTGCTGGGGGCCCCAATAATAAGGATTATAGCATTTGGGGGGTCATATTAGGGTTCCCCTATTTAGGGAAACTACCATGCAAGTATAAAATCTTGGCCGTGGTCTGTTCTAAGACGCCTATATATATATATATGTAGTATTACCGGGTGCAGTCACCAAAAAACACTGCTCAGTTTGTTCGTGCTTAATCTTAAGGTCTTTGCAATTTGGTAGTTCCGTAGATAGGGGGACCCCGATATAGACCCCAAAGTATTAAAGTCCTTCTTATAGGGACCCTCAAACAGGTTTCCCCCCCCTTTTCGGAAAAAAATCCACTTTCCTCAAGTCAGCGGCTGTTTGATTCTTCCACAAAGCTGAGAGTTTCTCCAAGTATGGCCCCTGAAGCCTGAACCCTGTAATTTCTTTATAGTGATGCCCTAGGCATCCCTAAGGAGCCACCTTTTCTCTTAGGGTTTAGGGTTTAGGGTTTAGGGACTCTTGACTGAGGATATGGCAGACCGTGCACCGCACGACCACTGCTCCTTCGTGCTGGCGGTCGTCATGTTTCCTGCCTGCTCAAGCATCTGAGCTATACTCTAAACTACTTACATGAAGTTACATAGGGGATTACATAGAGGAGTATTATCGGGCTTATTAAGCTGGATAACAGGAGTTTAGATTATAGCTCATCTGCCATTAGACTGACACAGGTTCGCTTTTTGTGCTGTCACGGCTTGACCAGTAGGTACTACAACCTAGCCGGGCGGATCTTAGAACCTCATAAGCACTATTATAGGGCTGCTACAGTTCCGATGTGCTGCTAAAAAGTGTGCAACCATGTATGGCCATGGTGCATTATTGAATGTTGTTATCTGAAAGCCTTCGAGTCTAGGTAGCCACTGAGAGGGTGCATGGGACCGTGAGCCTTAGAGCCCTACTCGGGGGGCCAGGGGGACTTGGCAAGTATAATTTACACCGACCATGTAATAACCCCAGTGATTCCCAGCAGTAACCTACTTATGAAGTACCCCCCCATCCCCAAGTAGTCTAAAGTTTATGCCAGCCACAAGTCGTGTTGCAGCTCGACAGAAGCTTCACTTCCTAAACCTAGGCCCTGCACCTCCTCAACTCCTAATCTGCAGACCCTACACCTTTGAGGTTTCACATGATCATCCGCGCGCTTGCGCTGCGACTGCTCTACCATCGCGCGGCCATCAGCCTTCAGAAGAGGCAGAGGGTAGGGTCTATGAGAAACTTGCATGACCTGTACAGGATAATTCAGGGGGGGATAGTAGGAGTTTGGACTATAGCTCCTATTCGGGCACCCTTACGTCCTCGTCGTCAATTTGTAGGTATCTGTGAAATAGTAGACGCTGGATGGAGGTCTTGGTACAGTATAAAGCTACTCCTGTTTTACTGCCGTATAACTTACATACTCATATGAGCTTAGGATAAACTACGGCAAAGCCTTCTTTTAATTTTGTAAGCCTCCCGATTAATTTGGTTGGGGATTGGCATTCCTGTCCTTTTTCCGAGTTTGAGGGCAGCGGGCGAAAGAGTCGTACTCCTGATCTTCAAGGCATTTGGTTGAATGTGAGATGCTTGCTCGTCAAGCCTTCAAGCGCTGACCAACCCCGTAGCCATCGTATGCAACAGATATTTTGGCAAACGATTACCTATGCAGACACACATTTATGTATGTATGTATGTATGTATGTATGTATGTATGTATTTGTGATTGATTCTTAATCCCTCTTGTTATGGTTGTCCATGAGTTATTTACCAATGAATCTTCACCCGAAACTCCCCACCCAAATCCTATCTGAGCAGATTTGGGCATGTTTTTCGTGTTTCTGTCGTTTTCTGCTTGGTTTCGGTTCAGCTACGTTGGACAGGATCTAGCTCATGAATTCCAAGTTTCAAGGATTAGTTGCGGATTCCATTTTCGTGCACCATTCCCAGGTCATGGGCTAATGACCATACCAGAACACTACCAGAAAACGGCTACACTGCGAAACTTTTAGCCGACAAGGCATTCAGGACATTTCCCTAAGAGTGCATTGTGCTGGAATCCTTCGTCAAGACGTTATACTCTGAAAGGTTGCTGGTGCCTTAACCCACCAGTTCTCTTGGGTTTTGCATAGCGCCAAACGCAGAAGAAGGCCCAAACCTGAATCCCCCTTGAGGGGGTTGGGGTTTGGGGTTTAGTGCTGGGAAATGCCATGAACATAATGCCTTGCTGATTTCATGAGTGTTGCGGCCTCCCGAATCCATCGCCCAAAGTCTGTTGTAAGGATGTGTAGCAGTTGTCTGTGCCATACCGCCATGCTTGGAGGCCTAACCCGGCTGAGAAAAGCCACAGAGCCTGCGCTCCAGGAAATCTCACACAAATCTGACGTGAACAGCAGAATATAAACCTCAAACCCCTAAACCCTAAACCCTATGAAATCTGGAGTACAACAATGCTTACCCTTGACCTAAGCAGAAGAGGTATGTCGACAGATGCGAAGCCTTTATGGCAACAGCATGTCAAGATATGGAGGCTTGAAAAACAAGGTACGTCTCATGTACACCCCAAAAAAGCTGTGATCCTTGTCGTCATTCAAAACCGAAGCAGGTATTTTTGCCAGCCCCTACATAGGTCGAAAAGGAGGCACGCAGCTAACTCCCTTGAACACGTGAGCCTGCAGAGAACCTCAACCACCTTCTGGATCAGATCAATCAACCTGTCAAACAGCTTGACTCATTCGTCCTGGACCCAATTATAGGATCACCATGGGCCCATCCACTGTGAAATGTGCGAGACTCAAAAGGCCGAATAAGCCCTAACAAAGTCAGCCCTGAACTGGTGGAGGTTCATGGCGAAGGGAGGCCCCTCGTAAACCCCATGACCCGAACAGAAGGCAGGCGAACGCTTTGTGAAGTTAGAGCCAGCTTGCCCCTCAGAGTCCTTGCACTCTTGGACACGAAGATTGCATCACTCTGAAATACCGTAAACCCGAGACCCTAGAAGTCAAGAGCAGGTATAGATACCTCAAAAAGAAGAAGAAGTCCTTGAACGCTGTGGCGCCGGCCATTTGCATCCAGCGCTTCTGGCGTGGTCTTCGGGCGGGATTGCAAATTGCACGAGCCTGGGCACATGCTGACTCTGTAGGACTTCGGGGCATGGGCTATAGAGTTTCCTTAGACACTCAACCCTAAACCCTAAACCCCTAAACCCCCATGAAGCTCGTAGATGCTAAAGCTCTTGTCGCCCTTGACTCTCCCTAAGGGTCCATGGACCCAAACAATAGGGTTTTAGGGTCTAGGGTTGTAGGGTTTATGGTTTAGGGCTTTAGGGTCTAGGGTTTTAGGGTTTTAGGGTTTTAGGCTTTAGGGTCCGAGGACCCAACTAATAAGGTTTCAGGGCCCAAATACCATAAGTATTGTAGTATTTGGGGCCTAAAGCCCCATTATTTGGGTCCTTGGACCCTTAGGGTTTTAATCGGCCCCCAAAACGTAGAGCCTGTAACAATGGATTTAGGCTTTATAACTTGTAACCCTAAGCCCCGAAACCTCTGAAGCTTTAAACCCGCCTAAACCTTTAAACCCTTGCAGGACCAAAGAGGCCTCAAGGCCGCCCTGGGACCCCTCCTGAAGCCTCAATTCTAATCGGCTCTGCGCTCTGAGTCTCAAACCGTATGGGAGCCCAATACATACAGGGATTAGGGTTTAGGGCTTTCTGGGATTTCTGCAGGGAGCCAAATACACCCCCGTAATTACGGAAAAAACCATTCAATGATATTAGGATCTCTTATGATCTTGGGTGTATTCTTTGATTGAGAGGCAGCGCTCTGGGCCCTACGTTAAACACTTTAAAAGCCACCGAATAATCCAAGTTTCCATTTAGGGTTTTCGGGTTAAGATCTCATGTTCCACGTTCTTTTCAATTTGATTCTCCCCCATGGGGGCCAGTATCCCTAAAGCCTATAAATCCTAAGCTCTCAACCACAAATATTCACTCGGAACTTGCACATAGTTTATCCTATATGTGGGTAGGGCATCTTCCTTGACTACTACAGGGGCCTAAAGAATTTCCAATATCATTTGGAGGTCCATTTGAGGCACCATATACTATAATTACACAAGGAATATGGAACCATAATATTGGTAATCATCCCTATAAATATCTATATAACCCCAATGTGCATTTCATGTTGCATGTTATGTTCCATTTGATTCTCCATAATTGGGGATAATATTGGTAATTATTTAGGCCCCTATATTAACCTAAACCCTTCACCCTTAACCCTACACCCTTAGCCTCTACCCAGGAATGGAGATGGCTGTGGAGAAGATCCAGCACACTTATAGGGCGCACCGCTGGAACCAGCGAGCTGCAAAGTTCCTGGAGGCCAGCTCGTGGCTTTGGAGTGAGTTAACCCCTATATATAACCCCTATATTAAGCCTATACATATATATATATACACACACGTCTATATGTATATATATATATATGACTACATAAATTACCCTACGTAACCCTTAAATTAAGCCTTATATGTACTCAATTTGGGTGTGTGTAGGGTTTTATTTGGTTTAGGGGCTTCAGGAGGTGGGAGGTTTAAGGGCTTAGGGTTGAAGATTTCGGGGTCTAGGGCTTTTGTTTTGTTTTGCTGAAGGATCAGGGTTTGAAGTAGGACGGCTTTTCGTGGGCAACTTTGATATTTAAGTACAGGATGCTGCTGAAAGCCCGCTATTGCATTAGTCACTTTAGGCCCTAAACCCGAAATCATAACAATGTAGTCCGTGGACTCCAGAAGAAGCATCAAGTTCGCCAGCCTCCCATTAAAGGGCGTTTCGTTCACAGTTGGAATATGGCAGTTTCCACGTTCTCTTCCATGACGCCTATATAACCCCATTATACCCCATTATACCCCATTAAACCTTATATGACCCTATATCATCCCTACATCTCCCTCTAGAGGTGGAGTTAGGTTCTCAGTGATTTCCAAAGATGCGATAGCCTACAGGGCTTGGCGTTGAGGGTTTACGGTCCATAGCTTGAGGTTAGACTTGCTAGGCCGTAAGCGCAGGGGAGTTTCGATGGCGGGCCTCTGTCATAAGTAGTCTGTGCCTCTGAGCGCCCACCCACCTCCTAAGAATACATATCTTGAAAACATGTAGTATTGTATCGCAGGGGACGTATTCTTCAATATTGCAAGTGGCTTGTCACACTATGCTACGCATGATCATGACAATCTATGACCATCACCTGCGATGTGTTCTCAAACTTTCCCATGGCATCTTATCCGTTCTACAGCATGCGCATGCAAGCGACTACACCCCGGTAAAGCATAAGCTTTGTAAAGTCCGGCTTTTCATATAGAATGATAAGGCTGCTAGTGAATGAAGATCCCTAAGCATCATCAATCCGTTCTTGAGTGTGAAGACTTCAAGAGAGGGATCCATCATGTGTCTGGTAGCTTTCCTTTTACAGTATGTTGCACAAAAGTCGCAGGGAAGCCTGAGGGAGGGCCGAGTTTGAACTTCCCCGAAAAGTTGCCACGCAGCATCATCCTCATAAACGGTCTTGCAGAGTGGTACTGAACAAATCCGGCCTTTCATTCCATTGCGCAGCGGGGTCATAAGTATGCAGGAGCCAAAGTAAGGAATTTGGGACTTATAGCATGGAATCATGTAGAGTTCATGCGGAACAGACTGCATTGACTGCAGCAAGAATGGCTCTATGCATGAACGCGTGCTCCCCCAGAGAAGCCACTAGCTAGGAGGAGCCTCAGATGCGAGTTCCTAGCTTCATAATTTCATAGGGCTACCATGACCCTCCCAAGTATGTGCACCCCCTAAACTAAGAAGGCCCAATAAGCCTTTGCAATCCCTAGTGTTCCATTATATTCCCTGATAAGAGAATGCAGTTGTTGGGGGCGAAAGGGGCCATGTAGCCCTATGAGCCAGGTCTGCGTCCACTGATAGTCAACCCCCCTACCAACCTGATACTGAATATTCACCCTAATACATAATTGTACTAATGTGGGGGCCCCGCGATGATTTCTCATTAAAGGGGTGCAGGGGGCTATTGCTATGGGGATTGGACTAAGTAAGCCCTAAACATCAGGATCTGACTACCTAATAATCATATACTTACCCAAAACTTCTACTAGACTCTAATTACTATTGCCCCAAACCCAAGTACTTAATTATGGTGCACTTAGCCCCTCTGGGTAAACCCTGAACAGGCAACTCTTCGGATGCAGCGAGTGTGGCAGGGTTCTCTGATAAGGCTGTGGATCCGAAGGCCCGGCGACGGAGGTTTGGTCTATTCAGATTCCATACATGGTTTAGGGCTTAGGGGTGCCCTTCAAAGAAACAATATCTTGTAGTCGTGTACCCCGGTACGCCCAGAACAGGACTTTCAAGTTTTGGGAACCCCAAGCAAGAGTAGGAATTATACCTTCGAAACGTTTTTCCCCTGGATGTGACCTGTTACAAAGATTTAGGCTTCTAAACGCATGCAAATGTACATGCACATTGTGTTTCCTTGTATGCTTGCTTCCTTCCGTGAAGACTACGAGAGCGGCATGGTGGCCCGTCTCTGAGTTGATTTCCGTTATTGAGCCATATTCAGGCTTGCACTTGTCAGAGCCCGGCCAAAATTTAACCAACACTTGAACCGGATGAGATGTGGGTTGAATGATCTTCGAACTACCCTCTCTTTTTCCTCGCCCTTATCTCTAATCAGACTCTCATCCCTAAGCCCTGTACAATGCCTGGAAAGGTTCTCAGATTGGAGCCCCTCATGTACCCATATCATGGTCTAACCCATTTTGGAAAGGCACAAGTCCGACTATACAACTCCTGGGAGTGCATTTTGGAAAGGTTCTTAGCCCAACAGGCCCCAAGCCCTAAAGCCTAATCCCATATGGGGTTGTATGATTACTCCGCGTCCTAGTGCGTGGCAAAGTGCAAAGCCAGGAGTTTTAGTTGGAAAAGCGAGAAGAGGAAACAAAAACCTCGATGACCAACACGATAAGGCCAAAAAATGGAAACAATGATCAGAGGAAAATTTCGGGTCAAGCAAGTAGGAACAGGTTATTATGCGACCCCGTATGATCCGATGAGGTGCGGATGTACCTGTATGACTTGATGGAAGGAGAGTGGAACATTTCTCTCCTGCGAGGACTTTCCAGTCCTGACTGGGGAACGAGTATATGCTTTGGCGGTCTGGTGGACCTAATAAGTAGCTTACTAATGGGGATAACTGTGTTTAGTAGAGGCGTTACAGCCATTTTCGTACTAGTTAAGTCAGCCTAAACCCTAAACCTAAACCTTAAACCCTAGGGCTCCATTCCTGCCTGCCCCATGGCACTAAACCCTGATGAGCCCTAAACTCTACAATCGTTTCCCATTTGTTCATTTCCTACTGCGTCCCCTTAGACCCTAAGATCTACATCATTACAGTAGTGTTAATTGTCTGTTCTCATGTCCCACTTTCAAGTACCCAGTGTTTTCCACGTTCTTGTTCATTCCTTACTGCAAAACCCCATTTATCCCCCATAACCCCCTTTTTTCACGGGCGGTAAAGTCCCCAGCTTCCATTTCATTTTCCCTTTCCTAATAGCCACCAGTTTAAAAATGAAAGCCCTAAATCCCACAGTCTATAGGCCCCAAACCCTAAACCCTAAACTCTACACCACTCAGTACCAGGACCCTTAATTGGGGATATATGGTCCCTAAAAGTAGATGCTTAGTCGCTATTAGAGGGCAGGAGGGGGGTTCTACGTAGCGTTCTTTTTCTTTTCCAGTCGGTACTGGCCGCCAATAAATGACTGCAGGCTCCACTCTGCGGCCATCGACATCCAGCGATACGTCGGAGACTCAACGCTTCCGTCTTTACAGTCCTGCCCGGGTTTAGGGTTTAGGGTTTGGGGTTCGGGATCATTATAAAGATTAGGTAGGGATGATTATAGAAATTGTATGAGGTTAAGGGGGACTAGTCCCCCAATAATGGATGGAAAGGAATGGAGAAGGAAATGCAAGCTGGGGCTGGGACTATAAAGCGCGCTGTAGTCCTGGACCATTCAGACTACCTCTGGTTAGAAGGGAATAAAGGGTGGAAAAGAAAATGGAAAATACCATGCTATTGGTGATTTTCCAGGGACTACTCTTATAATGTATTCCTTGGGAACGACAGATAAATTTGGCTCCTAAAGGGCTTGGCGGTCTAGGGTTCATGGGCTTAAGGTTGTACAGCTTTAAATCCTAAAGCCTAAATGATTCAGGGTTTCACCGGGATTCACAGGCCGATGGGTCATGATGTTAGCTCTTCTAGGGGGCTTTCGGAGTTCAGAGTTGTGTGGTTTGACTACGGCTTTGGGGGTTTCAGGATCCACGGTTGGGGGGACGGGCGGTTGATTAGGGGGTGGATGTGGGGATTTGAGTTGAGGGATTTGGTGGCATTTTCTGAGACTATTGCTGGTCATAAGTGAGAAGTGACAAGGGTCCCAGGATGCAGTAAAAGAATGTTTGGGTTTGGGATAGTTGCAATATCAGTACAGCTCTGGGGCAAGCATGCCATAATTGAGTACTTGAAACCTGAGGGTACTTGAGCCCCTAGGCCCACAAAACAAGCTTATGTGTTTTCAGTGCTTCGTACCCCACAGCCCCAACACGTAGGTAGCTGCCAGGGCTGTATCTGCCACTGGATTTGACTTAGTTATGGGGATGACTCAAAAGGTCGCCTCCTTCGCGCCCTGCAGTCCCACGTATTACAAATGCGTGGGTGTCACTGCGCTGTGGGCAGTCACACTTCTGACAACATTATTGTGTAGTTGCACTCACATGGTTCATTCGTGGATAGACATGTGTTGACATTTGTCTTACCGTCCTCCCCGTTCAGCAAGACCGGTCACTCGTCCTCTCACACCGCCCTACTTCAATATGGTTCAGTATTCATTATTTTGTAGCCAACCGTGCGAATACGTGACTTGCTTATGAGGCTTTTGTTTTAATCTGTGCCGCCGTCATGACTGCTGCTACTGCGCGTGCCGTCTGTGAGTGACAAGAGAGTGCCACGTAACAGTTTTGCTTGTCTTGTTCAAACCCTAAGCCCAAACTACCAATCCTAAACCTCTGACCCTAAGGCCCTGAACCCTAAACTCCAAATCCTAAAGCTAAGCCCTGAACCCCGTACTTGCAACTCTACACCCTAAACCATGAACTCCAAACCCCAGACCCTAAGCCATTAACACCAACCGCAGAGATCCAACAATCATGAAGGTAGGTATTACCGGTATTGCTATAGACTTCAGGGCCCAAAGTATGCGCTTTGTACCTTTTTTGATGCACGGTCCCTAAACCCTAAACCCTAAACTTTCCTAAACCCTAAACCTCTAAACCCTAAAACCCTTATGATTTATGGACTTTGGGGCCTAAAGTAGACATCATTTGAGCTTTAGTCTAAACTCCTTAAAGGGGGATATATAGGGGATTAATAGAGGACTATTATGGGGCTTATTAAGGGGGATGCTAGGAGTTTAGACTATAGCTCATTTTAAGGACTTTAGGGCAACCCTTTTTGTTCCTCACACCTCCCAGGCACGCGGTCTGCTTGTGCGGGTAGCCCTCGACAGATTTGGCCGCGAGCTGCTGAAAAAGAGCCAGGCCGATGGTCAGGTTTCCCTTCAAAGGGGGATAAAGGGTTTAGGGTTCAGGGTTTAGAGTATTTAGGGTTTAGGGTTTAGAGTTTAGGGTTTAGGATTTACGACTAATAGTGGTATACTGGGAATATATAAGGACCTTAGTATAATAACCATTGCCTCTTGTGGTCACTATTAGTGGGTGGGGCCCAACCTAAGGTATACCAGAGGTTATATGGGGATATACCTAGGCCCTATATAGGCGGTATGTAGGGGGTGTATACTTTCGTTGTGGTTGAATAATGGGGTATAACCGGGCTTAGGGTTGAGTTGCCATAGTGGTTATCAGGTTGCAGGCCAACCTACCATAATGTGGGTTCCCTGTAAAGGGGCTATAGGTAGATCCCCACCGTGGTTTTATGAGGGCGGTTCCCCACAGGGGAGCCCAAATACGACAAACCTGCTAAGGCCTCGTGCCTGCGTTCGCGCGGTTGGGGTTTAGGTTTCTGGGTTAATCTGCTTGCGGTCCTGGTGAGGTGGGGCAGGCTTGGGATCATACGGTTTAGAGGGGTTCTGGGTTTTAGGATGTTTTAGGGATTGTAATTGAGGTGGTGAATCAGTTTACCAATTGGGGTCCCGACATGCCTGGAGTCTCTCTAAACCCTACACCCTAAATTTAGGGTTTAGGGTGTAGGGTTCAAGGCTACCCCCTCGCTTTTGTGACGGGCAGGGGTGTTGATAGATCAAGGCCGGTAAACTACACCCCCTGAGCCTCCAAACCTTACACCTTCCCAAACCCCTGGGAGGATCCCCTATATAGACCCATTATAACCCCTACATAATCCTTATATGATTTCCCCCTATGGTTCTAGGGGATCTAATGTTTAGATCCTTTTGGGGGTCTGGGTTTACCCAGTTGGCACCTGCCAGGCCGAGATCAACGCGCTCAGCCGAAGAAGAAGCGAGATTAGCGAAAGTGACGCGTGACAGCAGAGCGCGGTTATCGGTTGAGGGTTTAAAGTAAAGGGTTTAGGGTTTGGGGCGGTTAAGGGTTTCCCTGATGATCAAAGTGGGTATCATTTGTATACTTCTATCCCCATACAACCCCAGTTTCTATTTGTTCATGTTCCATGTTCTTTCCTCATTTAATTCTCCATCATTGGTATTTGTATATTTGCATACCTAGGATTTAGAGTTCGATGGGAGATCTGGCAGTACCTGGAACCCCAGAGAAGTCAAAAAGGCCAGTGTTATGAATATATTGTTTTAAGGCTCAGTTAGTGGTAGCAACAAAATAGATTTAGCAAAAGGAAGTGGTGCCAGAACTTGAAACGGCTATATTGTTCTGCTAGAGCGTCTGATCCGTAACTGCGTCGTTCACTTGCGTTTGTGCTCGCAAAAAACTCACGTCGGACTTCCTATCATATATCGCATTGTCATTCTGACTCATAGTCGTCTCGAAAGCCTCAAGCTCTGCGCCATCAGCCCCGGACCCTAAACCTAAGAAGTCTAAGCTTTCTCGAACTATGCATCTTTATCAGGGCTGTGTGCCTTGCAACAGGTATTCTGGGATTTTGTAAGAGAGCGAATCCTGGCCCCGGCCTTGCTAATGGTTGTTGCAGGAAAAGTCGGCAGGCGATTGGTCAAAGAGGAGAGTTCCTGGCCCTTCCCTCCAAAACGAGGAGTCCGGGGAGCTCAAGCTAATATCGCCAAGGCTATTCAACTTCTGTGGCGGCCGACGGCTCAAACTCCCAAATTCTAGAACTCTCATCTGGAAAGTTGCCCAACTAATCCCTATAAACTCAATTGTAACACAGCCATATACCGATATACCCGAAGCTACAAGCCCTAAACCCTACAACTTAAAGTCTCTCACACCTCTGTCGCCCTCCTCCACAGGGCCTTCCGGACGTCTTGCTGGTGCTGAAGGGGAGCGGGTGAGGGAACATGGAATCTATCATCGAAGGGTATGTTCTACAGGCAGTATTATAGACTAGCACTCTCCCGCTCCCTCTTACCCCAAGGGTCCAAGTTCCCAGCAATCATATACTTCCCCGAAACATGTACTACAATTACTATTACCAAAGCCCCAAGTACCTAATAGTTCAGTACTTGCACCCCTAGGATTAAGCACCAGCAAGTCTAAGCCCAAGGAGTTTTGGGCTCGTGCTGCCTCCTTGGCGGGCAAGCGCCGCAGCCGAAATTAATTTGGGGGCGGCCTGGTGATTACCTGCAGTTTCAACTTCAGGCTGTAGGTTTTCAGGATTGGGGCTAAGGGATCAGCTCTTAGCTTTTTGGCCGGCAGGGTTCAGGCCTTAAGGGTTTTCTCTTGGCTTTGGGTGCAGGGCATGCCAATTAAGTAAAGTTTTGGGGTGCCTGAGGTTTCAGGCCTAGGTTTAGTGAGCTTTGGAATGGCTTAAGAGCTTGGGAAGTGTCTGGAGAGGTCTATGATGGAGAGTGCGTAGTAGGTCTGCTACTCTGGCAGATTAGAACATATCCCTTGGAACGGCTTGCATACATATGGTGTTAATGAACTCAGACCCCATTATGAGTCCTGGCCTTACTGGGTCGCTGCTAAGAAACTTGCTTTGAGCTACCATGCAGTGTAAGGATGCCACATGGTTCGCTATTCAGGAGTTTCCTCAAATGTGGGGTACTGTATTTGGGGGCTCCCCAGAAAAGGATTGCAGTAGATTGGGTTCTAGGTTGGGGTCTCCTTGTTTCGAAAAACTGCCATATATCCATATCATGGTAACATAGCTCAATTTTCTTAACCCAGATTGCGGGACCTCTTGGGTGAGGGTTTGGGACTCAGACCCTTTCCACCAGCCAGGTTGATCTCTTCAAGTGAGTAGTGCTCTATGCAAGAATAGCCCCCAAATAGAGAAAGATAACGTCCTCCAGTTGCTTACAGTAGTTTGCGAGAAGAACTTAATCTTACTTCGTTCGACCATTGAAAGCCACTCAAATCCTGTTTGAAGGTTCCGAAGACTTAGTCGCCGCTTTTCACTGCGGCTATAGCCCTTCTTCTAATTGAGGTAACCCAGGTAAGACCGGTAAGGCGATTATAGTAGGGTTTAGGGTTTAGGCTTAGGGTCTAGGGGGATTATAAGCCAGTTTGTTCTAGGTACTCAAGCCACCTCAGGCCTACGAAGAAAGACGCATGTAAGGCACAGCGAGCAAGCTCTGAACGGTTTCCGGTTTCCTTGAGGGCATCCCGGATAAGATGTTAAAAAAGTTCTCTTCTTCTCTCATATTCGCAGGACCGTATTATGTTAGGCAAACGAAAGCTTTCGCAGGGTACAAGAGTGCTGAACACTCAACCTTTTTCCTAGGCTAAAGCAGACCCATGTCATGTTTCCACTTTGCAAAAAGGTGCCGGATCAACCTCAGCAAGCACCGCGATCGAAATGTCGACCTGCGAAGGCGCCGAAAGTCCTGAGAATTTCAGGGTTGTGGTGTAAAGTCTCGGAGGCATATAGAGCTCAGTTTCGCCGTGAATGATCCCAGGGGTCCTCCATGCTTCAGGGTAAGTTCCGTACTCAATAGGCTTTTGGCATCCCTTTGAAAGTGTTAGGTGTAGGAGGTACTGTCCAACAGCTGCATGCTGGCTTGCAGCATACGCCATTGAGCTTGGGAGCACAGCAAGTCAACTCATGAGGGCCCTTGCGCGCTGCCGCTTCTACTTTTGTCATCTATAGTTTGAATGCACCAGACTGCAGGGTTTAACTTGTGTTTTGCGTGTTGAAAGTTTCTAGGCTTCTTGTGGTGGAGCAGCTTGCCACCAGGATCTAGTACTTGTGATCAGTTTTGGTGATGCCTGAACTGAATTATTGGCCTTTTAGTTGGGCTACAAAGCTCGGAACCTGAATTCAGAAACTGCACATATAGTCCCAAATGTTTATCAGAAGAAGTCTTTGATACTGGCTTGGCCGCATGAGGCAATTCGTACTCAATCCCCTCACCTTAATGATAGCTCGCAATAGAGGATCACCATATACCACAGGGAAGATCAGTGATTAGAGGGGTGTGGGGGGGTGCGGGGGGGCTATCATGGGAAGGGGGTGATTACAGTGCAAGACTCTGCCAACTCACCCAGAGACACCAAGTCTGAAATCAGGATAAGCGACCGCTAATATCCCAGTGTTTGTAAATAGCCCTAAGGGCTCAAGGACCCAACTGTTGAGGTTCCAAGCACCCTAAAGCCTCATTCTTTGGATGCTCGGACCCTTAGGGTGAGCTTGCTTAGTAAGTCTACCTACTATGCCTGATAACCCTTCTTATAAGCCCTATAACCCAAGTTACTAAGTAGACTTACTAAGTCAAGGGGTCAGTACGTTCCAGGATAAGCCCTATAACTATGACCCAAGTTACTAAGTAGACCTGCTAAGTCGAGGGATCGTCCAGGAGGTCTCTTTCTATTGAGTACGTTCCAGGAACGCAGCGTCGACGTTGAAGTCGAAGCAGGCCAGAATTCTTGACAAACAGCAGCTTGACTCAATACTGGCCTTTGGCTAGCTGGGGAATGGAGGAATGGAAAAGAAAAGGGAAAAAACTATAATGGGTTACATAGGGGCTACAAAATTTCTAGCTAACCAAAGACCGGAATAAGATGACATGATGACGCTTATCGTCCATATGGGAGTTTCCCAAGATAGGGGACGTCGAAAACAGACCCCACCCAAAAAAAATATTATGATCCTTATTATAACGCAAAAAGGTACCCCTAAGTTTGAGAAACCCCCATATGGCCATATGAAACGAGATAATAATTGCTATTCCTAACCCCTAAACCCTAAGCCCTAAACTCTAAACCCTTTATGAGGGCTGCGGAGCCCGAAGCCCTGCTCACAAACCTCAAGCCCTTCCATCAGTGACTGGAGACATCCCGATGGATCATGTATGCAGGAGACCTAGGGTTTAGGCTTAGGATTTAGGGAGTAGGGTTTAGGATTTAGGGTGTAGGGTTTAGGATTTATTTAGGGTTTAGGATTTAGGGTTTAGGGTGTAGGGTTTAGGTTTTAGGATTTAGTGTGTAGGGTTTAGGGTTTTGGATTTAGGGTTTAGGCTATTCTCAGGATCTCTTATCTGATGACAGGTATATGATATGTGCCGAAGTTGCGGTGCATAGGCCCCTGGTTATCAAGGGAAGCTACACGGTTTAGGGTTTAGGGAACTAAATGAAAGATGATCGTGGCAATGCTCACTTCCCCCACGAATAAACCTGCAAATAAGCGACACACACACACACACATTATGATACGGCCATATTAGAGGATGTGATACGTATTGGGACGGGGCCGTTCGGAACTAAGGTGACGGGAGTACCGACTGAAGTAGTGTAGTCCCGAAGCCATGGGCCCCTGGGTTGAGGGTTTAGGGTCTCTTTACCTAGTATTTGCCTGATCCGTACCCTGGAGGGCTCCTAGAATGTGCCCTAGAAGCACTTCTTCACAACAACGCTTCAGCTATTCACAGCTAGCATGTCGAGTCGATAGGTGAAACGGGCTAGGCCTGCTGGATATGGACACTTTAGGTTAATGAGGGTCCTCTACAAGATAGTGTCAAAGTAATGGGTCCGCACTGGGTACGGGTACTTGTTGTAGCAAGGCCCGTAATGTCTGTGGTGTACAAAAAATGGCCCTAATATGGAAGCTGGCCATATACAAGGTCATTGTTGAACATAACCTGTTTTCAAGGTGCAAACTGCAAGCAGGAATCTAAACCCGAAAGCCTTGATTCTGAATTGTACCCCAGTCTGGAATGCTTATGTGATTTGTCTAGGGGGCTTTATCCAATCTTCAGTTCGGCTGGGCCGAAGTTTTAGGGGCTTAGGATGGATGGTTTGCAGGGGTAGCTTTGAAAGCTGTTTTTCATTACCCTTAATCCGTAGATAACCCCGCCCTCACAGCCATGAAAAGCACGCTGTAGGGCGCCCAAATCTATCTTAGTCTAGAGTGTAGGGTGTAAGGGCTTTCAACGAAGGACCTTCACGCACAAGCAGGTCCAAGACTGAAAATCGAGCAAGTGCACAAGAACACCTCACCAGACCTCAAGCCAAAACGCGGTTTAGGGTATAGGGTTTAGGCTCACAAGTAGATGAAGCCTGAACTAAAGCAATGTTCTGTATATTCCTGAATAGATCCAGCTACATCCCATATATACATACAGTCATAAAGACATACATACAATTACAGATACATACATGCATACATACATACCTACATACATACATACCTACATGCATACATACATACATACATACATACATACATACATACACACACATAAATATATACATATATACATATATACTCCCTGTAGGTCCCCCCAACGAAAATCCAATCCGCGGCTCAAACCCTGCTAGTCCCACAAGACCTTTTCTCGGCTTCGAAACACACGCAGGCCACAGTCAGTAAATCAGTCTTTCTCAAGAGTTGGGTCATTCCCTGTATCAACAGCAAGTGTTTTGGATAATTAGTTCAAGCAGCCATACCAATGGTAGCCGCGAAAAATACGCAACTTCTCAAGCTGAGCTATAAAGCAGTGCCCAGGAAGAAGATCAAGATGAAGGGCTCGTTGCAGCCCGTTCGTCGTTCCATCTTCGAGGACTTCTGCGCCGTTGCACGGCGGACACAGGCCCCTCTTTGCAGCGGTGGGGTTGTCCGGTTCATATCGAGCCTCGAAAAAGAATTGGTGAGTGCGGATGTTTAACATTGTTTTGGAGTTTGCGCGCCTCCTTACCACTATATGGTTCTCTTCAAGTGGCATTGTTCTTCAATGAGGGCTCCAGGAACACTTAAGCTTACCCAGCCCTGTTATAAACTGTCACTGGGTGCGGGCAGTACCCAAAAGAGCACGGTCTGCAAAAAGTCATGGAAAGCGTCAGCATGCAAAGCGTCGTAGTAAGTAATTTTCAATACCGCTACGACATGCCTGATGACGACTTCTGGGTTCTGTGACCACCTACCCAGCGCGTGCTTTGCCAACCTTCCTCCTAACATTAAACACAACACAAAAAACACCATATATATATATATACACAGAAATAGACAGACATAAACAAACACGTGTATACATATATATATACACACATACATATCGCATCATGTAAGGCTTCGTTTGGATAACATTCAACATGGGAATCCAAAGAAAGTTGAGACTGTCAGATCTAGAGACCCAAAATTCCCGGACCCCAAGAGGCTCTTAATGTAGACCCATGATTAATAATATCAATGATAGGGGTATTATAGTAATATAGGGGAGATTAGGGATATTATCGAAACTACTATTTAGGGTTTAGGGTGTAGACCCATGATTAATAAACCCCTTTCCTTTTAAGGGCCTTAATTTTGGGATCCCTATGATAATCCCTATTAAGGGGAGGGGGTTATTAATCAGGGTCTAGGTAGTTCAGCGCCATATAGGCATACGTCCTCTAGGTTTCTACGCCTGCCCAAGCGGCCCCTACCCCGCCTCCCCCCCAAATTGAGGCCTTATTAAAGGTTACATAGGGATTGCTTTTAAGCCGTCTTTGGGAATGGGGCGTGTTCATGTGTTGGTCGTATGGGGTCCTAGAGGTGGGCCTAGTAACACTTCATGTGGTCCTGGTGGTGGAGGAAGCAGAGTTGACAAACAAAATCCTGCAAGACCCTCAGTTTACTAAAGCACCAAAATTCCTAGACATCCTGTAGCACTGCAGGACTTCGTCTCTTAGCCATAGCAGTAGTAAACGGCGACGCTGCACGCCATGCTGTCCTCGATCTTCGTCCACCAAACCTACGCAAGCCCAATATCCTTTAATTAGGAACATGCACTGGCAGTAGCGCAGAATCCGCTGGATAATATCCTGGGCTGTTGGGTGTGGAACCAGGGAACTCAACACGCTGGGGAGTATTTGTTGGTGGGGGGGGGTGATGATACCCTAAATCCTAAACCCTAGGGATGAGTCGGGAATGAGGGCTTGGATTCCTATTGAACCTTCCTTTAGAACCCCCGAAAAACTAGGTCTCCCAAAATTATGGGTGCCCTTTTTGGGGTTCTTGCCCTCTAAGCTCCAAGCAACTGGACACTTTCCAGTTACAAACGCTCCCTGGTCGGTTCGGAGTGGCGCGCTCGGAGGTGTTCCTTGGAGCGACATGGGTAGGGTCTCATCCTAGACCCTCCTCCTACCCTCTATTAGGGCCTAAGTACCCACTATTAGGGACCATATATCCCCAATTAAGGGTACAAGGAAGGTCCTGGATAGTGGAGGGCTTGCAATACTAGACTATTCCCCAGAGATCCTCTTGGAGGAGTTTACTAAAAGCCTTCACATGCAACGGACGAAGCGGACTGCTCCTGGCCATGCTTGAGATGTCGTCCTAACTAAGATGCAGAGTTCTCCACGAAAGGCGACGCTATGGACTTTAGGATGCATAGGTAGTATAAAGGAGATGATAGGGTTGCCCTGAGAGATTTTCTAGGGACTGCTATGATGTACCGTTGTTGGTGCAGTTTGGAGTTTGAGTACTGCGAACGCCTTCAGCTCTTGATTCCGTTGCTATCCTTTTTACCCTCCCCACAAAGCCGGGAACCCCATACGGCCTCCGTGTTAAAGGACAGCAGCCAGCAGTCTTGATAAGCCACTGTTCAAGTCCATGTTAGTTTTGGGAAGGTATTCAGCATGTAACTTTGCAAGATGACATGTATGTTCAATCCCTCGCCTGGAGTTGTGGATAAGTGAGGGGCGCGTGTGTGTAAATGCACTATGCCCGCATCTACGACCGCATGAGGAAGGCTTCGTATGAATTTGTGTGCTTGTGTTGCCTCTTCCAGCTCTTTACTTCCTGACATGGAAGGTTTGGTCTGCTTTCTGGCAAGGGCACAGGTACGTGGCCATTATTACTCTTCATTATCTTCTTGCTATTCTTCCTACTTTTTCTCTCCTCCATGTGGGTGCTTCTGCTTTCAGCCTGCCCACGCTACCTACGTGTCTTCTTATGCTGCTTGTCTACCCGGCTTTCGCAGCAAACACCTTCTGCATGAGCGCTCTGCGTCTGCGCTGCTCAGGCTGGAAGAGGTGCGCAAGTGCCATCGACGGCTGAACAGAACTATGCCCAATGACGATTACGCGGCCGACCCGAAGATGAAAACTTCGGTGCACGCAGCTGCCAAGCGCGGACAGGCCGCCATGCTAGCTCCTCGGCAGTGTGTAGAGCGTACCTTATGAGTCTAATGCGTTGCGTTTCCGAGTTTTTGCCTAGCAACTCGAGTCCCTGACAGTCATTGCGAATTCAGCCAAGGTTCAACGCAACTCGAAGAATTACGAAGCAGTTGCAAACAAGCAGACGCTTCTGCGAGACGACGAGCTGGAGCTGTGGATGAGACAGCAATTTCAGGTAATGCACGGGCCAAAATAGTTTGGACCCCAGGCAACACAACAAGAACACGTGTTCCAATCATTTTGGCCCTTGCATCAGTCAGCTGATGTTGGCGCCATGTTTCCCTCCTAGCGTTCTGCTCGAAGAGCAAGCGCCTCCTCTCCTCGAATTCAGTAAGTTGAAGCCGTAGCAGCTGCCAAGGATGCGAATCAGACGTGATACGAGAGTTTCTGAGCGTTGGGATTGTTTAAGGTTTTAGGGTTCAAGGGTTATAGGGTTTAGGGCCACCAGGGGGGGGGAGGCAAGCAATCATTTCAGGACCCTGCATACTTCACGATCTCGTACCGTTGAGGTGATGTATCATAACCCGCAGAGCTCTAGTAAACGGTAAGTTCTCCAGTCCTTTACATGAGCCATAGTCTAAACTCCTAGTATCCCCCTTAGTAACCTCAACAGTAGTCCACTATATAATCCTTTTCAGAACCTGCTTGAAGGATGCTAGATTATGGCTCATATACATGTACAGATACATACACGTGTGTATATACATATA
>CAJNIZ010046043.1:28193-41918 GCA_905231905.1 Symbiodinium pilosum | reverse complement strand
AATAAAGCGCAGTCGTACCACGGTAAAGACTTTTCCAGCTCCCACCACCACCACCACCAGCACCACCAGCACCACCAGCACCACCAGCACCACCAGCACCACCACCAGCACCAGCACCACCGGCACCACCGGCACCACCGCCGCCGCCGCCGCCGCCGCCACCGCTACCGCTACCACTGATACCACTGCTACTAAAGCTGCTGCTACTAGTACCACCATCATAGGACCATCGGTCCTATTACATGTGCCAGCATCACGACTACTATCACCCCCACCACGTTCGAGCATCTTCTTCTTTTGCTGGCACGTACTGGGCAGCAGCAAAAGTAGCAGTCGTGGCGATTCAGGTAACAATCCGCAACACGACACAAGCGCGATATGGGTGATTAAATTGAAGGGAGGCAATGCGAAAGCGGGAGTCGTGCCATGATAAGCAGAAGAGCCAAGGCCACAACAGATTGCACGAACTTCTATCTACCATCGGCAGAAGTCTCAATGGAAATGCTTGGCATCATTGTTGGCATCACTGGTGCTGTCATCCTCTACTGCGCGCTGCTGGGCATTGCCGCCGTCAGGCATATTCAGTCTCTCGGGCGCACTGTGATATTGAAAATTCTGCCCTACACTAGCCCTCCCACCCTCCAAGGGTAAACGTCTCCAGGTGCTCCGCAATATGGGGAATAGTTTTACCGGTGATGAGATGAGGGCGCTAGGAGGGAGGGCTCAATTCAATTAGTGCTGCAGTAGCCCCAAGATTTCCATCTTTGATTTTGTGAGATTCCGTTTATCTTGTGCGTTTAAGAATTACGAAACATGATGAATTGCTCACCTGCATGCCTTGAGTTGTTTGCGCCGCTCCGACACATACTGCCCAAGCGATCCCTGAAGAACAATGCGTTGGATGGTGTAACCTGAACCCCTGAAATCCGATAACCCCCTAAACCCTGGACCCCCATAAGGAAAAATGCCATGGATGACGTATCGATGTCAGCTGACCACGGTCCACCATCAAGTGGCTGTATGGCCAGGTTGCTGAGGTCCGGGACACGTGGGTATCATGACCCCCGAATGATAATGGTAATCGTGACAATGCTGTTAACCGTGATAAAAGCAGTAATAATCATGAGAATAGTAGCAGTCATAATTAAAGATCCCAATATGATGCCATTGTGTATGAGGGACAAGCAGAGGGTTTTGGCTAGAGGCTAGCTCAGTCTCATTTTCTGCGTTGTTGAATTAATCAGGCTCTATCCGGAGGTGTTGTTTCGGAGTGGCACAGGGTTGTTTCTGGAGCTCAAATGCAGCCATGCGGTGCATGAAGGTTGCGTAACCCAGCTGCCGCGACTACTATTCCGCATTCTGGCGGAGTATACCTTGCGCTCAAGCTGAAGTATTTTCAGTGTCATCACTGCGGCGGCAAAACATGCTGACTAGCATTTCCGGCGCCGGACATCCTGACTTTCGTCAGCCCTGACTTCCGAATCCTAAGCCTTCAAGTTACTTTGAGCTACAATCAGAACTCCTTGTATCCGAGCTACTGGAGTGCCAATCCTACGTAGGAGTCCCATGTACTTACTTCTTGAGAGCGCGCCCGACTGTGTAATCACAGGTATTTAAATTGGTCTTAGGGGTCGGGCTGTTTTATCATGGAACCAAAGGGAAGATACGGCACTTCTCAGAAATAGAGGGGCCCCCATAATTACACACCCAAAATCATTGTAATCTTTATTCTTGGACCCTCGCAAAAAAGGATTTTTAGTTTTCGGAAAGCCCCATATTATATACCCTCCAATCTCCAAACAGCCGCCAGGAACTGTGGCATTTACCCAGGTGCGGGCAAGAGAGATCGCGCAAAGGAGGCCCAAGGGCGCCTGTACTCTTCTTGATGTATATCAGAAGGTAAGCAGGGTTTGGGATTTGGGGAGACGAGAGGCACCGCTTCATATATACACACACACACACACGCACACGCACGCGCGCGCACATCCATCCATCCATCCCTCCCTCCCTCCGTCCGCCCGTCCATCCGTCCGTCCGTCCGTCCGTCCGTCCATCCATCCAACCATCCATGCATGCATGCACGCATACATGCATGCATACACGCATACACATACATACATACATACATACATACATGCATGCATGCATGCATGCATGCATGCATGCATGCATACACACACACAGCCGCGCGCGCAGACATATTTAAAATACGCGTTCGAAGGACCCTTGAGATCACCCTGCAAGGCACGAATCCGAGCCAAGAAAGCCCGGGACAAGCGCAAGAATCGGAATCAGGACTCTGCAAAAGGTTTGGGACATTTGAGCTATAGTCTAAACTCCTTGCAGGGGTGATATAGGGGATTATATAGGGGAGTATTATAAGGGTTATAAAGGGGGACACGAGGAGCGTAGACAACTTCTCACTCGAACTTGGTGTTTCGCATGTCAATGTTTTAGTGCTGCAAGCAGCGGGCTATGATGCTTGTCTCTAAGTCTAGAACCGTCAGTGCACAGCTCTGAGCTGAAATAGACTTACTGGTTTAGGGTTTAAGGTTTAGGGTTTAGGGAATAAGTGAATATGTCATATAGAGCTTCTACAGGTATTACATTCCCTTACTCCCTAGTACCGAACCCCCGGTACACACATGCATCACAGATTTTTGAACAGTCCGGAAAGTACACCGCAGCATTGTTGGCCAGCCTCTAAGCCGAAACCCAGTGGCCAACTGCAGGAGAAAACAACTCTTCTCGAGGAAGGGACAGAAGGCACCCCTACTCCAGGCCCCGCGTATCTCCAGAACGGTCAATCATTCTCAATTTTTGGGGATAGCTTTCAGTTTTGTTTTCTTGCACCTTGTGCATTTTTTCGCGAGCAAAGAAGGTCCTGGCCGCAGTGTCACGGCAGCTACATAATTGTCTATGAAGCCCTCATACATGCCCAAGCCACTTGAGTGTTGCGGTCATGGTTTAGGCGAGACAAAAAGGTTTGCAAGTGGGATGGAGAGGTTTTCAAGCAGGATTACGAGGTGTTCTCCATTTCAGACGTGCCTGCGCTGTTGTAAGTTCAACGTCTGATTGCTTCTGCTTACCTTGGTCCAGGCATAGTGGTTCCCTCAACGGTGGGAAGGCAGGGGGACGCAGAGGGTCTCCAACCAGAGGCAGGGTGGGGCGAAGTTTGGACGGCTTAGGGCCTCATGGAGAATCAAATGGAAAGGTCATGTAAATTGAAATGGAAATTTGGATTATGTGGGGGTTGCAGGGTGATTCCCACAATTCCCACACTCTTCCTCAATGTTGGGGTCCTCGTACGATGGTATATGCGGATGGCAGTGGGATACGATGGTAATGACGAAGGAGAATACAGCGAAATTTATGTGCAAGTTGCATGCAAGATAGCTGTATGCATCACCTGGATGATTTGCAGTATTATCTTGATTATGATTCAGAAGCAATAGGCGATAGTCGTCCTCTTGCTCGTCATAAGCGGGCCCAGCTTTCTGGAGACCATGCCTTCTAGGTCAAGGGGTTATGTTGGGGTTACATAGGGATACTGAAAGTACATGATGGAGCTGTACCAAATTCACCCTTTCATAAACATAACAGACACCTGCGAGAAATGATTATTGATCAAGCCCTAAACCCTAAACCCTAAACCCTAAACCTTTAGGATATCTACCACCGTTCGGCTGCACGAATGTTTATCTAATTTTTAGCTGCTAGTGTGAAACACCAACTTTTGTGAAGCAGCATGGGAGGAACAATACAACGATATGATTAATTACAAGGATTGGCACCCAGTGAGCCGAACCGTTAGGCAGGAAGAAGGTTAGCACCAACGACTTGCGCAACGACTTAGCTGCAAGTTAATGTTTTTGTAAAGAGGGATAATGAGAAGGAAGATGGAAAAATGGAAGCTAAGATTCAGGGTTTAGGGTTTAATAGTTTCCCATTGTATTTTCCATTATCCGATTATTATTACCCCTATATAACCCCAATATTACCCCTATAATATGGTAGTTTCCATTTTATTTTTCATTACCCCTTATGAGTGGTAATCCTGTCTGCTTTACGGGCGCAGGGCTGTCTGATAAACACCTCTGTTCCTGTTGAACACGGAGGTTCTTTAGCCTCTATGAGGGGACCCCTGTTTGAAGACACTCCTAGGGGAGCTGACTCACGGTGATTCCAGTTCGGATCATCATAGTCTTAGCCAATGTTTCCGGGGCTCGCGGAAAGAGGCCAGTTCCTTCCGTTGTAGTTCAACCGCTTTCACAAAACTAGAGCATCCGGTCACGAGAGGTGCCTGAGGCCTGCAAAAAAGGTTCCACGTCCAGTGCGGTTAGGGTTCAGCATTCGAGTCCTCCTACAGTTCATCTTCCACTGTCCTGGCATATTACTGCGGCAATTGGAAGCAATGCTGCCGTACTTTGCACGAAAGGGGTTTAGCTTCTGCCCTGCCCGCACAGGATACGAACCTCGGCGCAGACGTGGAGATTGAGGCCGAATTTGTTGTAAATACCGTTTCTTTTAAGCCTCCAATAGGATCCATGATGCTGAGAAGGTTTTTAGAATCTGCAGAAGATTGGCATGTAGCCCCTGTAAATTAGTGTTTTCAAGCTCAAAGACTCTTCAAAAATGAGCCAACCCCATTGCTTTGAGAAGACCACAGGTAAAGAAAGGAAAGGAGAAGAAGGACAAAAAGGAGAAGAAGGACAGCTTGCTGAGGGTTACTGAATGGGTATGTTCAAAAATCTTAGGGATTCAATTTGTTGTAGGGTTTAGGGGTTCTGACAGTGTCTCACAGCGCCTCGGGTCCTTCTTGGGCTCCAGTGGCCTGCATGGGAAGGATGAGGGTCTACGGTTTAGATTTTGGGGTTTGGGTTGTGTTTCTTCAAGGGCATTTTGGAACGATGCCTTGACTTCTCCAAACGGCAAGTGTGAGGAGAAGAAGCAGAAAAAAGACAAGTCTGATACATCAGTGGCGGCCTGAGAATTTGGGCCTTCTCAATATCACGGGCTGCGTTTTTCGGTGCTTCAGGGGCCTGGCACTAGATTTGAGCAGCTTCAAAACCAACTTTTTTGGCTAGTGCTTTGCTACTAAGGTTGTGTGCCTTTGCGCCCTGGTTGTGAGTATAAAGCTGCGGCATTATAATGGCTTCTAGGACACCGCCCAAATCATTACCATTCTGCCGTATAACACAAGATACCAGGACCCCTGGGACCTGCAAAATGGGTCAAGGCTCTGTGATGTCCACATGCACGCATATGAAGCATCACGAAATGCAATGCGGAAACTGCGATAGAGAAGGGCACGGTCAAGACAAGCCTCTTAGGATCCTGAACCAGGACCCCTTGTAGCCAAGGGTACTATAAACCATTAATATTCCTTCAACCCTGGTTTTATATAGTAGGGAGTGGGGGTATGGGGTTTACGGTTTAGGGCCCAAAGCAGCCTAACATCCTACCCCGATGAGACATAGACATCCTCTGCAGCAGCCCATCTGTTTAGGGAGGCTAGTTAAACTTGAGGAGTGAAGCAAGCAGCGCTCCAAACTGCGGAGGTGAATATGATCATAGGTCTTTCTCAAGAGTTGCCTTATGGGGGCATGAATAGGGCTTATGCCTGCGCAATGTGATCCCCCTTTACCAAGTTTATAGGGACAAGATAGTACTGCAATGCAAGATGCAGGCGGGCGGCGAGCCCGTGGAAGCGATTTCTGTTCGAGTTCTGGATGCGTCTCAGCCGCGATACTCTTGCCATAGGATGGGTCAAAAGGTTGGGTTTTCCAGTTACGGATTGCGCGTTTGCGTGCTAGGATTCTGCAAAGTGCCTGGTCACCAAGCATGTTCTGGATGGTTGTCCAAAGTATGGTTCCTGAATCCCCCATCAATCTGTTTAAGCGTCACACTGCATCTGAGCTGCACCACTGTGTTGTTTTATGGGGAAGTGTAGCCCTAAACCCAAAGCCGCAAAGCCACTGCACTCAGCCGCCATCCTGCTGAATGCCATGCCGGACTCCAAGTGTCATCCGACACCCGGCAACCGCCGCTTGAGCCCCCAAACCCAAATCAAGTCGTGTCCCCAAACCCCAGCACCCCCATGAACCAACCAACCATGAACCACAAGGGCAAGTTATGGTCCCGTTTTAACCCTCCCCCCCCCTCCCTCCGGAGGTGGATCTCCACTAAAAAAGTTTGAAAACCTTGCTGCGCCAGGACTCGGAGGCACGCATCCCAGAAGCGAGTGGCGATGACCTGCTTGGCGCAGCGTTTGACGAGTCGCTAGGCGCCGGAAAGGTTACCGGCACTTATACTCGAATAGTTGTATGTGGAGGTTTCCGGAAATGGGAGGATCAAGTATAGACCCCAATATAGTGTAATCCTTAGTGCAAGGTCCCCGAAAAGCCTCCAAAAAGGGATCCCAGTGAGGCCGTGTAACTCTGCAGCCCAGGAGTAGGAGAGTCCGCAAATTCTGAGTTGCCCTTCCCAGCAGCAACCAGCTTAAGCTCTGAGGCAGAAAGCGAAGAAAAAGAAGAAGTCTATCGAACGAGCCACGGTTCATGTTTGGTCTTCAGGTGGGTTATAGGTGTTTTTCAACATGATCCCCATATAGTCTACAAAGATAAGCTCCATATGTCTTCAGTATCCCCTAGTTACCGCCATCTTGAGAAAGCCCCCATATGGGTCAGTGCTGCTTTTGAGTATGCAACAACAACATCTCACCACTTTGTCGAAGCATTTGCATCGTTCAGAAGCTGCTGAGGAGACACTGAGTGAGCAGAGCAACGTCGAGCAACTGACTTCTTCTGCCGGCGCTCTGATGAATTTATCCTTCGGCAAACTATTATGGAACCCCAAGATGAGCCCGTTGCGATCCACATGCCTTCGCATGCTAGTACCCGTTGGTGTTAGGCCAGCCGCTGCCTGTATCCCACACATGAGGCGCAGGAGCCTGTAAGCAGAACTGTATTTGTTGAAGCTTGGGGATCATACCAAGCCTCGGTACAGCAGGCTACAGTTAATGAACTGCCGCATGCTCTCACAGCCCCCGAGCCGGTGACAGAACATCGTTTCAAGTGGCATTAGCCGGCATTGGGAAGTTCAGGGGATGCTTCTAATTGGTGTTGCACGTCAGGGTCCATAGGCAGGCGAGTAGTATTTTATTTGGGGATACTCTGGTACCCAATATAGAGTAAGATTGCATCCTCCTTTTGGGGTATAGTATTTTATATAAGGAACATAATAATCTTACTAGGTTTAACCACCAAAAGGTGTCCTAGATGGGAGATGGCTTCGCCGTTGCTTGCGCGGCGGTGAGCAGCTGCGTGCTGGGCTTCTTGCGTTCAGAGAGCCAGAAAAAGCTGAAGACGCAGTTCAATCCAGCCACCTAATTATTCTCAGCGGGTAGTTTCCCCCACATAGGGGACACCAAAACACTATAGTCACTATAGTTCTTATTATGGGGACCCCGCAAAAAGGTACCCACATGTCTCAGTGAATGCGTGTTGGGCTTCTTACTCTCTGGGGCGAAGGAGTGGCAAAGCTTCAATGCCATGCTGCCAACACAACCCTTATCCCATGTGCTTCAACTCCTACCTAGGCATTTTCGCGGTGCCAAAACCGAACATTTCGGGGGTTGCGACAGTATCAGTCTTTTGTGTGTTTCCGGATCAGCTCCCAATCAAAATCAGGGGCACGACGATTTGGGGGAGCTTGTTGAGAAGCACACCATTGCTGCGGTTTCATGGCCACTGAAGCTCTGATCAGAATCCCTGGCGTGCAAGAGCATGTCCGTTCCAAGCTGCATGAAGTGCAGCAGACCAAAGACAGTCAAAGGGACGAAAAGCAGCGCATCATGCCAAGACAACACGGCAGCTTCGAAATGACAATGTCACAGAATGAGAGCTCCATGATTAAGACCTGTGCTGTGTAGAGTGGCCATGGAACTGGGAGCTCGGATTGGAAGGCTCTGACGTCTTAGACTCTACGCCACGCCTCAGATAGGGAGATGACCCTCATTTATGATGGAGAATCAATGGAAAAGAACATGGAACATGAAATGTTTACTGGGGTCATGTGAGCTTAGCAGGCATTTCTCCCAAAGGGGCTGTCATTCTTTAAGAACTCGGAGCAGATTCGCTGCCAGCGCCAGAGCTGAGTCCTGGATATCAGGTGCCCAGGAAGAAAGTCTGCTCTACTGACACGCGACCTTGAACAAGATGCAATCAAGGGGTCGTGAAACCTTAAGCCCTGAACCTTAGGTTAGACTCCCACCCAAAAATGGCGGTACGAATGGCAGTACACTGGTTCGTACACTGGTTTTATATCCATTCTCCCGCCTCACCTACCTGAATCCTAAACCTGATCGCTTAAACCCTGAACCCAAGGACTGACACGAGCTGAAACCCTAAATTGTGCACCCTTCATCCTGCCTAGATCCTGAGTCCTATATAATCCTTTCATAACTTGAATCAAGCCCTTTTTAATCCCTTTACAACCCCTGTATACCGTATTGCCCAGGGCATGAACGACACCGGGGGCCAATGGAGGCCGGCAGATTGATAGCTTTCGGGTTTGGGGCTTTGGGTTTACGATTCAGGGTGCGCGTCTTTGGACTTAGGGTTGTAGGATGTACAGTAGGGCTTGGGCTTAAGGAGGTTCAGGATGTATAAAAAAAGTGTAGGGCACGAGCCTGGACAACAAAATAGAATCAGGGCAATTTCCTTGTCAACTTCTTTCTGCTTGTGCGTGCTAAAGTCTACGTGATGGGGAATAATGACAGCAGTAACGTGACCGCATAGCTCATATATCTACACCCTTAGCCCTAGACCGCTGCCACGAGTTGGACATAGGTGTAGGCATGTCTAGAAACAGGGATCCCCGCATATGCTCCCAACATACAATGGTCCTCTTTCAGGGGGCCGGCAAGAGGGAGGCCTTCTGGTGCAAGCCCTGAATGCCGACTATCGATATTTGGGCAGCAAATGCAGATTGTAGACCTGAGTATGGAAATTCCGAGATTGGAGAGGGAGGGGCTGTCCAGCAATCCTTGAATTCTAGTCCACTAACAACCAGCAAGCCTAAACCCTAAACCTTGGGTCAAGTTGAGGAAGGCTTGCAGGGACTTTGTTCGATTGACCCGCTTGAAGGTATCGGGTCATCAGTCCAAACAGTAAGCAGTGGAATCTGCTCTTAAACCCTTAACCCTGCAAGTCTGAAACCCTAAACCCCATCCCGATTCTAGTTCTAAACCTTAAACTCTAAACCGCAAGCATATTCGAGTTCGAAACCCTAAACCCCACCCCTATTCGAGCTCTAAACCCTAAACCCTATTCGAGTTCTAGAATCTACACAGACAAGCGGAGACCGGGTGCAGCTGCCTTGCAAAGCACAAAGGCAGGTTTCCAGAAATTGGGGTCCCCATAACACGTATTTTGGGGTACCTTCCATCAAAGAAATTCAGAGGCTTCATAGGGATATATATAAGATTTAAATGTTTAGGTTGTCCCAAAAATAGGCATACCTTCCTGGTGTCCCCATAAGAATTATATAGTACAGTAGGGTTTAGGGTTTATCTACATGCCCAAAGGTAGGGTGCCAAGAAAAACGAACGGCAAAATAAATGGGAGCTGTGCTTATTTTGGGGTCGCGCCTGAACCATAAACCCTAAACTTAGGCTGGGCCCCCACAAAGTAATAGCGGCATATTAAGACCATGTATAAGGACCTTCTTATAACTACTAGTATCCTTTGTGTTCACTATTAGTGGGTGGGGGCCCGACCTAAATGATCATATTGATTAGTCTAAACTCCGAGTATGCTCCTGAATAACCCCTATAATATTCCCTTTCAAAAGTTGTGTGTTGCCCCAACCTAAACCCTAAACCCTAAACCCTGGCTGTTGCTGGGGGTAAAGGGGTTGTTGTCCTTTGGTGCCTGCTTTGCAACCTCCCTCCTGTAACAGCAACGGCCCCAGAACGCTCCTGAAGTTCGTATTTTCGAAACTACAGGGTAAGAACCCTTTGCCGAGCCAGGCAGACGAAAAGTCCGAAGGGTTGTAAAAAAACTATAAACCCTACTTACTAAGTCCCCCATAAGACCCTCCAAGCATGATCTGCAGGATGCCCCGGCCAAAGACAGCCAGGGAGGTGGTGATGAGGCGATGGCAGCAGGCCAGCATTCCTGTTTGGACGTCTTTCTGGGTTTAGGGGTTTAGGGTTCAGGGTTTATCGTGTAGGGGTTTAGGGTTTAGGGGTTTAGGGCTTAATTTCCCCAAATAGATCCCAGTAAATTATGATCCTTATTACAAGGACCCCTAGAAAGGTTGGGAACACCCTCAATCTACCCTGATTTAGCTAATTATAAGGATGGAAAGGAAGCTTTGCTATGTACCCCAAGCACTCTGCAATCCGTACAAAAGTCCCCTGCGCAGAAGAGAGAATGCAGCTGCTCTTGGTCCCCCCAATTCAAAAAGCTCTTAGGATTTGAGTTTAGCGACCCGAGCGATTGTGCAGGCCTCGGGATCTTCAATAGGGTTTATGGCTTAGGGTTTAAAAAGCAGATGTCTACGCTCTTATGAAGTATCTTCGCGTGAGTTGGGGGTAATCAAGAACCCTAAGAACCCCGATTGTCCCTGCGGCTCCGGTGCAGTTCTTTTGCGTGGGGCTGTGCTACTACGAGGCATTCGGCTACCCAACCCACACCCATGTGGACCCTACGACCATCACATGACGCTTCCAGGTTAATGATTACCGGGGTTAGGTTGTTTAGTGTTGTCACCGCTTGTTGGGTAAATTAACTCAACATTTGTCAGTGGTTTTGTGCGCAGCTGCTCCGTACAAGTAAGTTTGGATCTATGTTTTGGGGAAGCTGCGCCAGTGCTTGTGTGTGGACTCTGGAAGAAAAGCTCTAGAACCTACTATAGGACTTCAACAGCACAGCTTCCAAATATGGGTATCTCTCAACACTATCCCCATGCCAAGGAAAGCATACTGCAACGTAGCTCTCATATATCCTGAACCCCAAAACCCTAAAGCCCTAGACCCCAAATCGCATCCCTTCTTGTGGAAACCCCAATGCCTGCATTGCCAGGGAGGGGGTGCCAAATGCGGAGGAGGCAACGAGGTTAAACATGATTGTAGTTTCTTCAACTTTGATTTGCACTCTGAAGCCCTAAAGCCTTCAACACTTAAATTAGGGTTTAGGGTTTAGGGTCCTATACCCTAAACACGCACAGGCGGGCTAACGATTAAATTTTCATTCGCCGTTCAAGTGGCAACCAAGCCCAAGCGGGCTAAGCACCCACACATACTGTTGGGCATATCTACCCTTTCCATACGTTATAACCCAACTTACTTGTAATCAGGGAGCCCTCTTGGCGGTGCGTTATTGCCCAAACTGTGAGAAAAGTTCCTCAAACCTTACTGTCTACTTTGTAGGTGAGCTTGGGGCAGAAGACTGCACCATAAACCCTGAACCCTTAACCCTTCCCTTCGCCCTAAACCTCGAACCGTACGCCTTAAACCTTAAAGCCTACACCCTAAATACAAACCCTCAACCCTAAAACTTCAGCCCTATGAGCCCTAAACCGTGAACCCTGTAAGCCCTAAAACCTTATGAGCTTTCAACCTTATGAGCCCTAAACCTGAAACCCTAAACCCGAAGCCCTGAACCTAAGCCCCAAAGCCTACACCCTGGACCCTAAACCCTAAGCCCTAAGCCCTAAACCCAACCCTAGACCCCAACGAGTTGCAGGAATTTCTGACGCAGCCAGCGCAGAGCCAGTCCCCGGGCTCTGAAACCAACCAGTTAGGGTTTAGGGTGGATTTAGCGTTGAGGGATTTGGGTTTTTGTTTAAGGTCTGGGGTTTAGGTTTCCGGGTTTGCTGTGAGTTACTGTGCAAGCAATGATGCTTAGGCTGCCATGGCCTGATTGTAGAAGGCCATCTAACACAATCACCCACCCGACGCTGTCTGAGGCGGCCAAGCCACCCAAACCCACGCCTCTTAGGGTTTTGACCTAAACTCAGTTAGGTCCATCTTGGTCAACAACACAAATCCATTTCATTTGGTGTTTTTGTTGTTGAAGCTTCTCTGGAAAAACGAGGCAGCCACCCCCAAACCTTCGGCCTAGCAGTTTAGGTTTACAAGGCAACCAGTACTGGTTGCAAGGAGAACTCCCTCCGGTACCGGGCCCATCGACGGCGCTGCCGCAACCGTGGCTGTGCGGAGGCAGGGCTATGGAGACCTTTTGTCATGGAGAGCGAGTAGCGCCGCCCACCCGCAGTAGGTGGGCGGCCTAGGCCCTGAGTTTGAGGTTTAGGGTTCAGGGTTTAAGGAGTAGGGTTTGGGGATTAGGGCTTAGGGATTAGGGATTTGGGTTCAGAATTTACAAGGAGATTTGTGCCCCTCTAACAGCCATTCACAGGGACATATAGGTTTAGGGATCAGGGCTTAGGGTTTAGGTAGTAGGATTCAAGGACTAGGGTTTAGGTTAAGGCAGTAGGCTTTGGGGGGTCTAGGGGTCGTAGAGGGTTAAGTTGTGATATATAGGGTTCCGCGTTCACATGGTTGTGGAGTTGTTAAAGATGTTGGGTTTAGGCATTTCATTTTGGATGTAGGTCTTGGTAAACCGCGGGGTTAATATGGTTTTTCAAAATCAATAGGCCGCACGTCGACCTCCATATACTGTGATTTGCCAAGGGTTCCCAAACAGGGCTCCCTGCTGTCTGGAAACACTCACACGTGGCTAGCTGGGCTGCTATATAGGGCTCTAGCGTTAGCGGAGCTTGGGGCGCAGCGGCTGATTGTCCCGAGGATGTGCATGCGTCCAAGGCCTACTTGCAGACGCCTGAACCCTAAACCCTAAACATCCCTAAACGATAGTCTCCATCTTCTTTTCCACTAGTACTCTATATCACTAGACCTTAAACCATAGTCTCCATTGTCTTCTCCATTCTTACTATACAACCCTATAAGCCTTCAGCATCGCGCGATTCGCGGCCATCGTGGCGGAGCTGAGAGCCTTGGCTTCGCAGCATCAATGCTCATGACACGACGACGACGTGGCATTTTTCTGAGAAGCGCAAAGCTAGCAGAAGGCTACCTGAATGCGAAAGGCCATTCAATTGCCGCAGGGCTGAACGAGAGGCTGCCAGTTAGCGGAAGGTTACCTGAATGCGAAAGGCCATTCAATTGCCGCAGGGCTGAACGAGAGGCTGCCAGTTAGCGGAAGGGTACCTGAATGCGAAAGGCCATTCAATTGCCGCAGGGCTGAACGAGAGGCTGCCAGTGGAGGTAGACACGATGAAGACGTTGCCACACTTGTCTGCATACAATTACCTTGGGGAAGTGTACGACCGAGGATTTCATCTCAGCTCGTACCCCACACCGCTGTTGTCATTTGCCATTGAGAGATCACGGGATGCTATTCGGGGAATTGCTTCGCTCTTCCAGATCCTAGTTCGAGCGAATTAGGGCGCCAGACATGTAGGGTAAGCACCCCGCAAAAGATGAAGCATGGATGCAGGTACCGTGATGGGTCTTTGCAAAAGCTTAGGCATCCTCTGCATTCGCCCCCGAAAGCTTTCATGAATTGGCACCCAAGCTGACCCTTTTCACCCTGAGCCCAAAGCCCTGAACTTAGGGCTTAGGGCTTAGGAGCCCTTAGCCCTGAATCCCACCCCAATCCTTGAACCCTAAACCTTATAAACCTTCAGCCCTAAGCC
>CAJNIZ010046042.1:6006-21936 GCA_905231905.1 Symbiodinium pilosum | reverse complement strand
ATCATTTTGAAGTCCATTCGAGGCACTCTATACCACAGTTCAGGGAATCTAGGGAATACAGTGTGTAAGTGTTATACATATGTATATATGTATGTGTATATATATATACATGTATCTACATATATATATATATATACATATATGCTTGTGTGAGAGAAAGAGTAGTTCCCCTAAAACCCCCCTGCGCAACCCTTGTTTCCATGTCATGTTCCATCTTCTTTGCCATTGGGTTCTCCATCATAAGGGTAACCTTTCTATATACTTATATAAGCCTTTAGCCAGAAGCCTTAAAGCCTGAACCCTAGGGCTTCCAAACGGTTTCTAGCGATCAGGGTTCTGGGGGCTTAGGGTTTGGGTTTTCGTGGTTTTAGGGTTTAGGGTTCCAGGGCTTGGGGTGCTAGGGCTTTAGGATTGTTAGGGTTTTGGGTTGTATTAGAGTTTAGGGTCTAGGGCTTTTGGTCAGCTTAACCGGAATTCTTGGAAGGTAGCTGATAGGTGAGGGGAAGAGTTGAATAGAGTACATGGCTTGGCGTGTGTTCTCCCAAACGTGCCTGTACCAGCGACGTCGTCTTGCCTTGTGGTGTATAGGAGTTTGTGCGTGGTAGGTTGGCAACACGGAGTTGTGGAGTCAGGAGGAAAGAATGATAGGCCGGTTGTCCCTAAACTTCCCTAAGCCTAAACCCTAAAACCCTAAACCCTAAAAAACCCTAAATCCTAGAAACTTTAAACCCTAAAAACCCTAAAGCCCTAAACCCTAAAAACCCTAAAACCCTAAACACTAAAAACCCTAAAACCCTAAACCTCAAGTGCTTGAGCTTTTGGGTTTCAGTGAGGCAATGAGCCCGCTCCCTACCGTCGGAAATTGATACTACAGTAGCCTAAATAATTTATAGGAGTTATATAGGAGTTATATAGGGGTTCTATAGGGGTCATATAGGGGTTATATAGGGTTTAGGGTTTAGTGGGTTTAGGGTTTGGGGGGTTTAGGGGGAGGATAAATATTTACCAATATCATTTTGAGGTCCATTTAAGGTAGCATATAATATACGTAAACAAGGACTATGGAACCATCATGTTGGTAATTATTTAGTCCCCTATATCAGCGTGGACGTAGTCGTGCAGGCAAGCCGGCGTCGGTGCATCCCGAGGTTTAGTTTTTAGGTTTTAGGGTTTAGGGTTTAGGATTTATAGGGTTTAGGGTTGCATGCGGTGTGTGAGTGCTGTGATGAGTGACCTCCTTCTGGCCCGGTATTTGGGACAGGAAATAAGATGGCTTGCTACAAAGTAGTTGACGTGGTGATGTGGGTATCTATCCAGTGCCTGCAAAGCTCCCACAACTCCATCCTCAATCCCTGAACAAATCTTCCCAATCCCTGGGTCTAGGGTTTAGGGTTTGAGGTTTAGGGTCTAGGGTTTAGAGTTTAATTCCTGTACAGTCAGCACTGAAACACCTTTTCAGTATGCCATCCTGGGCATATGCACCCTGCACCTGCCAACCCTACACATACCAGTCAGAATAAACTCCAATCTGGGGTATTGCTTAGGTCACTCCTTAGTCATAGCTCCCTAATATGCAGTTAATAGACCTACAATAGTCCCTTGTGGTACCCATTCCTGGATGGGGGATTGACCCCCAAGTATCGCCCATGTCCAAAATCCTGAAACTGAAGCCCTAGAGCTGAACCATAGTCTAAACTCCTCGTATCCGCCTTAATAAGCCCGATATTCGTCCCGTATACGATCCCCTATATTACCCCCTGTAAAAAGTTGAGACCCTGAACCTAAACCCTGTATAACACCCTTCAAGGAGTTTAGACTATAGCCCAGCTCAAACTGCACATCCTACGCCAGAACCCTGCCAAACTGTCTGAATCCTGCCAAACCCTCTGAATCTTCAAGCGCTCACACTCGGGAACCATGAGCCCCAAACAGGTTTAGGGTTGAGGGCCAAACCGAAAACTTCCAACAATGGAAGCAAACTTGCCAAGCGCTAGAGCTTTCAAATGCAAACGACATCACAAGTCTTGTCCGTGCTTTCATGCGCTAGAAATATTTCTCGAAATTTCTGTATTCCCCGTGGCTCGGAAAGTGCTTCCACCCTGTAGGAACCATGAATGGACCCGTATTCAGAAAATTTCTGCAGATAGACACTACTGAAGGGTGGGGGCAGTACCCCAACCCTAAAGCCTAAACCCCTCAACCTTGAACCCTTACCCCTACATCCCTGAACCCCCAACCCCTAACCCCCTACCGCCCCTGAATCCCCGGAATCCCCATTCACTCTAAGTCACTGAAATTACTGAATCCCTCAATATCCCCCTCAGAAATCCCTAATACCCTGAGCCTAAACCTACACCCTAAATCCTAAACCCTAAATCCTCACCCCGAAATGCTAAACCCTATTTGGAAAAATCTTCAACCCTAAACCCCTTAAACCCTTAAACCCTAAACCCTATACCCAAAACAGAAACCGGCGAGTCCTGGGTCGCTTCTTCCCAGTCCTGAGGGGGATCGCCCAGGCCCTCGCCCTCCAGGTCCTGGAACGCCTCCTTTGGCTTTGGGGTTTTAGGGCTTAAGGGGTTTAGGGTTTAGGGTTTAGGGGGTTCAGGGCTTAAGGGGTCTAAGGTTTAGGATTCATATGGGGTTATAGGTTCAAGTTTAAGGGTTTGGGGTGTATATGGGGTTGCAGGGCTTGTAGGGTCGGTAGGGCGTATGCGGGTCATGGGGCTTAGGAATTATAAAGAGGGTTTAGGGGTTTGGGATTTATTAATGTACGGTTTAAGGATTAGGAGATATATATATATATACAGGGTTTCCAGGGTTCAGGATTTAGGGTTTAGGGTTCAGGGGCTCGGAAATGAGGGTTGAGGGCATATGGGCATATGTGAGGATATATGTTTACTCGTTTTGGATTAAGTTACTATAACCAGGAAACCCTATGATTTACCTTATACCCATCTTATGGGAACTGAGTGTAAGTTCCTGAACAGCATACCAGTCTTATGGATATCATGGCTGGGGGTTGAGGGATTTCAGGCTCCGCGCACCTCTGCTTAAACCCTAAGCCCTAAACCCTAAGCCCTAAACCCTAAGCCCTAAACCCTAAAACCCTGGGCCCTAAACCCTAAGCCCTAAACCCTAAAACCCTAGGCCCTAAACCCTAAGCCCTAGGGAAGGTATCCGTGAAGCCTTCAAATACCCGGAAGGCCTCACACCTCCGGCAGGAGCCATAAAGCTTGAAACCTCTAAGGAATTCCAAATGAGCTATACTCTAAACTCCTTAAAGGAGGTTATATAGGGGATTATATTGGGGAGTAATATAGGGGTTATTGAGGGGGATACTAGGAGTTTAGACTATGGCACAAATGGGTAGCTACCCCCACTTAAGACTTACAGAGCATTTATACTTCCTATGTCTCCCTAAATCCTAAACCCTGATCTGTATTGTATATACGTATATACATATCTGTATATACATATATGCATATATATATATACACATGTATATACACATATATATGTATACATATAACGCTTATGTAAACATTATGAGAACCTGGAGGCGCCTCCTCGATGAGAGCGTCCACGTCCAAATACCAACCCACCATGGTACCCTCCTGAAGTGGACGAAGCTTTAAGGTTAGTTTAGGGTTTAGGGTTTAGGTTGTAAGGTTTGTTAGTGGTTATATATGGGTAATATAGGGATATTGGAGAAAGAAAATGGAGGCAACTATTTAGGGTTTAGGGTTCAGGGTTTAGGGTTTAAGGTTCAAAGTCTGGGGTTGAGGGTGTAGAGTTTAGGGAATTTGTGGTTTAGAGCTTAGGGTTACACGCTTTAGGGCTTAGGGAGTTTAAGGTTTAGAGTCTACAGCACGTAGGCCCAATACATCCCCAGAGAACCCCTGTATAACATACCCCCAAAATAGGCTGTGTAAGTCCTGGGAAAAAACCCAAAATCGTCAGAAGCCACACCAACCACTGCACCTCTATCCCCCCGAAACCCGCGACCCTAAACTCCACGTGTCAACTACATGCCATGACCTATTCGTGTGCTCCCCGCCAGCCGAGGCGGGCGCGTAAGAGCGTTTATCATTACGGTGTTAGTGGGGGACCCCAGGGGCTCGCAAGTTGAGTATAAGGACAGCTCCAGTTGGCTTGCAACTACACCAATATGCATGCAAAACCTAGACCCTAAACACTAAGCCGTCAAAATGAAGGTTCACGGTTGAAACCTTGGACCTTACTAGGTAAGCAGTGAAAATCACATTCAAACTCCTAACCCGAAGCCCTATATGAGCCATTGTCTAAACTCCTAGTATCCCCCTTAATAAGCATTATAGTAGTCCCCTATATAATCCCCTATACAACCCCCCATTAAGGAGTTTAGAATGTAGCTCATATCTGCATCCCAAGTCAAAACCCCTGAATGCTGCAATATCGATAAACGTATAACCCTAAGGGTCCAAGTACCCAATAATTAGGTACTTGGGATTGTGGTAATAGTAATTTTGGTACAGGTTTGGGGCAAGTATATGATTATTGGGTACTTGGACCCTTAGGGTAAATAATCCTAAATCCCTACTACGCCCCTATACACTTACCCTGAGACCAAAACGCCTCATCCTTAAACCCCACCCCGAAACACTAAACAAGCCGTACTCGATAACCCAAAGCTCCCAATTTAGGGCGCAGGCCTCTTGTGCTGGGCCACGGGATTTGAAGCCTGTGATGCCTCAAAAAGTTGAGTTTGGATGGGTTGGGGGCTTAGAGTTCAGAGTACCAGGTTTACCTGACAAGCCGGTCGCCCATGTTTTTTCCCCTGTTTCCCCAAAGTTTCATACCACTTCATTGGGTGAATCGGGGTGTAGGGTTTCGAGCTTGAAGGAGGAGATATACATACCTACCTTCATAGCTACGCACCTACATACCTACATACCTACCTATGCACGTAGGTACATACATACCTACACACCTACACACCTACATACCTACATACTTATGCACGTACGCACGTACGTATGTGTATGCATGCACACATACAGACATCAATACACGCATGCATGCATGCATGCATGCAAACATACATAGCATAACATACTATAACACAGCATAACACAACATAACGTCACGTAACGTAGCATAACATAGCATAGCATAGCATAACATGCATACACACATACATACATACATACATACATACATACATACATACTGACTGACTGACAGACAGACAGACAGACAGACAGACAATCAGACAGACAGGCAGTCATGCATGCATACATTCATACATGCATACCTGTACATGCACATTTACATATGTATATATACACATACATTCACATGTACATATGCATACAGACATGCACACATTCATATATACATATAAACACATGCGCAAGGGTGGAAGACGGATGATGAGGTGGGATTGCTCGTTAGGGTGTATTTGGATTTCTTGCATGGGGTCATAGTGATTTGTGTAGAAATAGGAGCGACCAAGACACAATTCTACATATGTATAGACATAGCTAGATAGGCAAACAAAACAGATAGATAGGTAGATACGTGTGTCCAGATAGACACGCATGTGTACTTGCAAGCAGGTATGTTTTTATGTCGTATAAGATATGGGAGGTTGGCAATTTGGGGTAATGGGTTTAAGGCTTTCACACCCTCGTCGAAAGCAAGACCTAAGCCCTGAACCGCGATTAAGGGATTGAGACTCTGGGAATACTTGGCTAAAGGGAGCTGGTACGTTGCTCTGCTAAGGCTTCCAAAGTTGGGGGCCAGTCGCAGACAGAGGTGTAGGGTTTAGGGTTTAGGGTTCACAATTCAGGGTTTAGGGTTTAGGACCATAGGGATTGTTTTAGTACGATTTCAAGGTGTTTTGGGATGTCTGTAGGAGAAGTCAGCTTACCGAGTCCTTTTTGGGGTATCTTATTTAAGACTGGAAGTTGGGACCGGCTTTAGGGTTTAGGGTTTAGGGTTGAGATTTGGGCTACAGACGTGGTTTGGGATGCTTAGCCTTCAGAGGCTACAAGGTTTAAGTTGGTTCCTGAAACCCTAAACTTCACAAAAGCAGACCGGAAGCTAACAAAGCTTTCCCTGCCTTTGGAGTTTAGGGTTTAGGGTGGTAGTCCCCATGATAGAATGATTCAGACTTGCACGTTTTGGCAAGGAGTGCATCATATCTACTACCACGCAGGCCGAGCCAAGAGATTTGCGGGCTTCCACCGCCCAGCTCTACATTTGTGAGTTTCCCTAGATAGGGGAACACCAATATCCACCCAGGAATACTACAATCCAAAAAAATACCCATAATTTTGGGAAATCCACATTTCTTGTCTGGGTCTTTGGCCCTGAGTTCTCTGCTGCGTGGAAGATGTGGGCACGGGCGAGGCCTGTAAAAGTCTTATAGGATAAACAGGTGTTTACAAGCTTTGTACTTGGGATGTGTCAAAACTTCTTTTGAAAAGGGAACTTCTCTACAACTTAGTCCCTAAGCCCCTAAACCCTAAACCATGAGAGCATGGTGTTCTGGCTCTATGCTCCCGCAGATCGTCGCAATGTAGCCGTTCTGAAGACACAAGTCTGAATAGAACCAAGACCTTTGGGATATCAGCACAATTCCCGCAAAACTTACGGATGCAGCGCAACAGCCTTTGGCATTCTCTACGAGCCATGAAGCCTTTCATGCTACATAATGGACATCCCGTCACACAAGCCCAGCAATATGGTCCTGAAATTCACCAGTTGAGTTGCGTGTTGTCGCGGCTGGAATAAGTAAGATTATGTTACTGTATGGTCAAAGAATACCATGCCCAGCAGGATGACATAATCTGACACTTTATTGGGCACCATAGTATCTTAGTATTCCCCGAATACAACTAGTCAGTTGAGCAATTCAAGGGATGACTTGCAACTTCGATGACCTACTTGAGGTAGCCTTTTCCAAAAAGCTGCGGGTATCAAAAGCCAGCTGCCTAAGAGCAGTATATATAGGAGCTCCCTTGGAAACTACTGCCCCAGACCTGAAATTTGAAACCTGAACAAAACTCCGAACAACAGAAGAAAGTCCGTGGTGCTGAAGGGAGCCATAGGACAAGACATGTCCTGAACAGCGCGGATGCTCTGTGCCGGCAATTCCAGAAGCTATGTAGGAATGCGCGCCATAAACCCTTAACCCTAAACCGACCCTAAACCGTGGGGTTGTACAGGATGAGATGAGCTGTGATCTAAGCTCCTTGAATGGAGCTATATAGGGGATCATGCCGGGGACTACTATAGGGGTTTTAGGGGGGATACTAGGAGTTTAGACTATAGCTCATATGGACAGTGTGATGCCTATATCACCCACTTCTGGAGGATCAGAAGGGCACGGGCTTAGGGTTTAGGGTTCTGGTTAGCAAAATGTCAGAGAGTGGTTCTTTATAGTAGGCCCTATACAACCTCGGAGCCTCTAGTAGTTTCATGTTCTTCTCATGTTTTCCGTCATCCCTGCTAACATAGCGTGTTTCCCAACACCACTTCTGCTGAGGCATGTTTCTTTTTTGGTTACCTTCCCCTGCTACTACCTGCAGGTGCATGAGCCAGAGTGGAGGAATGGAACCCCATGATTTGCATACTGTCACCACCCTGTAACAGTCTGTATTGGGGGGTCTTATTGGGGGCTAGATATAATCATATTATAAATATGAGTGCGGGCAGTACTAACCTAAAATCACCCCATTTACCCAAAAAGTCCCTTTTGTGATGCGTCTGTTTACTCCCCAAGTCCCTTAAGCACCGCGCCTTCGCTTTTGGGGACTTCATACTGGGTTTAGGGTTTAGGGTTTAGGGTTTAGGGTTGCGTCCTTATGATTTTGAATCCTCACATTGGACAGAAACACAAGCTCAGGAAGCAACGCTAGACACTCGCATCTCTGAGAGTCTACCTTGGGTGATTGGTCCCAACCTAAAACCTAAGCCCTAAACCCTAAACCCAAAATCCTAAACCCTGAATCCTAAACCCTAAATCCTAAACCCTGAAGCATGACCCCAAAGAGGACTCACTCTATCTCTTCGCTTAGGAGAGTTTTCAGAGAATGGGATCCCTGCCTCAAAGGGTGTAGGGGGTGTAGGGGTTTAGGGGGTTTAGAGGGTTTAGGGGGTTTAGGATTGGGCTCCCATGCACACCTACTTGGAGATGTATGGACAGTAGCTATGACCTACTTAGAACGGTATTCGCAACTCAACCATGAGCCCCTAAGTCCCTAAACCCTAAACCCTAATGGATGTATTCAGATGATAGAGTAACCCTGAACGGCTTAGGGTAGATTTGGGGGACCCGAGAGAAATATATGTTTTTATGGCTTTATAAGGATTACATAGGGATCAAGGGTACTAAAACATGTATCAAAGATATTTTGAAACCTAAACCCTTACCCCTAAAGCCCTGAACCTCCAAAGGTTGCAATCAGCCGAGACGCCAGGGCGAAACCGTAGATTTCATCTCCGACCTCCCAAAGCTCAAGGTGAAAATCATGACGTAAGGCATCTGTAGATTTAGGTTTTGGGGTAGTTTTATAGTAGAGTCACGCATATGAGGATCATGTAAAGTTCATGAGGGAATAAAAACGGTAAGAATTCTGGCCTCTACATTACATAGCTGAAGCCCAGGTCGAAACAATCGACCTAGGACGACAGGGTTGCGTTGAACTCCCCTGGAGATCATAGCTGAAAAGGCAAACAAAGAAGATACAATTCCTCCATCCAAGTTCTTCCTGTAACCTCAAGTACTTACAGTTTAGAAGTAATTACCCCCTAATTAGTAGATATAACCGTAAAACTGTACGTAGCTTGTGTTACAGGTGAACCCAAGCTCCCAAACGATGCCTTGTAGCCGTCCTCGTAGTACCTGAGCTCGCGGTAGCAAAGGCGCAAATTAACGGATGTCCCAAATTTGCAATGATGTTATGTTGCGACCAGGGTTTTGTGTTTAATTAGGGTTTAGGGTCCCAGGGTTTTGATTTCAGGTCTCCCAACACCCAATATCTAGCCTCAGGAAAATTCCTGAGCTGAGGAGCCCTACATACACTCATCAAAATCAATACAACCAGACCAAACCGATACGAACAACAGAGTTGGTGAGGTCGTGTGATGTCCTCGTGATTTGTGCAGGTTACATTTACATCAGACCTTGTTGTCCAACATGGAACCCTGAAGAAAACCCTGAAAAGACTGCCGTCCACTGGATGGTAGTTTAAAGGGACCCTACTCCCCTAAACCCTAACCCAGACCCCTTATCAAAAAAAACAAAGGGGGCACCCCGGCCATGTAGCAGACCCGAAAAGCACCAAAAATCTAAATACTTGAGACCTTAAGCCTTCACCCCTTAAACCCTAGCCCCTGAACCCTAAACACTCTAAACCCTGATCCCTAAACCCTCTCAGCCGTCCACCCTGTGTAACCCAGCTTCTATGTCATCGTCCATTTTCTGTTCCATGAGGTTCTGCACCTTTTTTGGGGAAACCCTACACCCTTTAAACCCTAACCATGTAACTCCTAAACCGAAACCCCTAAAACCTGTAATCCCCTACACCGTTCAATCCCTAAGTCCCAAATCCTTTAATCCCAGAGCCCAAACCCTTTAATCCCTAAGCCCTGAACCTTTCAAACCCTAAACCCTAAACCCTAAACTCTTTAATTCCTCAGCCCCAAACCTTTTCCTGGGTTTAGAGTTTAGGGTAAGCCCCAAACCCTTTAATCCGTAAGCCCTAAACCTTTTACTCCCTAAGCCCTAGACCCCTGAGTCCCTAAACTCTTAACCCTGTAATCCCTAAAACCTAAACCGTTTAATACCTAAACTCTAAACCCTGCAATCCCTGAACCCTAAACCCTTTCATACCTAAGCTCTAAACCCTTTAAACCCTAGACCCTAAAACTTGTAATCCCTTAGCCAGCTTAGGGTTTAGGATAATATTAGTAGTAATAAGAATACTAATATTAAGGATCATAGAAATAGTAATAGGACTTAGGGCTTAAACCCTAAAAACCCTAAAAACCCTAAAAACCCTAAACCCTAAACCCTTAGGGTTTCGGATTTAAGCCTGCAACCGGGCGGCACTTCGGCCTGCTTCCAGTCCTGGGCGACTACCACACGGCTGGAGCGGCCTGGGGCTTCCTTGGACACGGCGGTTTAGGGTTTAGGGTTTAGGGGTTTAGGGTTTAGGGTTTAGGGTTTAGGGTTTAGGGGTTTAGGGTTTAGGGTTTAGGGTGGGAGTTTCCAAAAATTAGGGTTTAGAGCCAGAGCTTTAGGACATAACCCGCAATATGGTTTAGGCTTTAGGGATTTGGGTTTAGAGTTTAGGGCTTAGTAGAGGTTTGAAGTCCCAAATCCATTCAAGTTATAGTGATTAGGGCCCTAATAACACATCATTTGAGTCCTCGGGCTCTTAGGATATCGTGTCAACTTCACGAGGCTGTAGGATGTTGCCTGGCTACGTCTCGTATATTCCCTACCTAGCATCCCCAAAATCCTAGACCTAAGAGTTTAGGGTTTCTAGGGTTTACGTAGAGGGGTTTATAGGGGTTCATGGAGTGTTATAGGGGGTTATAAGGGTGTAGGGTTTAGGGAACTCCCTGCCTCCATCCATTTGCGGAACTCTGAAGAGATCTCGGCTTCATCGTGGTCAATTTCTCGGCAGCTGAAATGAGGGCTTCTCAAGGGGGAGGTTTCAGGGTTGGTACGTTGGTACCGTGGGGATTAGGGTTTTATGGATTGGGGGTTAGGGTTTAGGGATTAGGAATAAGGGTTTAGGATTTAGGGATCAGGGTCGGTACCTTGGGGATTAGGGTTTCGGGATTGTGTCGGCCTTGTGAGGGGTGTCCATGCCACTCCAGAGGTGGGTAGGTTGAGTCACATTGGGCAGTATGATCTCATGTTCTACTTCCCTCAGACCTAAACCCTGAACTTTCAACTCTAAACCATAAAACTTAAACTGAGAACCCTGAAGTCTGAGCCCTTGGGCCATATGATCTCACGTTCTACTTGGCTCCATCCGCTGGCAAGGTCGCGAGCTATCCTGGGTAGGTATATTGCAGAACACAAGTGTTCTTCATACTAGCAACGCGGTTAATGGTGCAGGGTTCAGTTTAGGGTCTAGGGATTAGGTTTGAGGATTAGAGTTTCGGGGTTAAGGTTTAGGATTTGGGGAACTATAAGTTAGCCGAAGCCCTGAACCCTGCATGACAGGAGGTACCTCACATTTTGCGAATTCTAGTATGATATGATGCGAAGGTCATACGATAATCTTAATATCAACAGTTAGCCCGAGCCCTTCTGTCAAACTTGGTCAAACTTTGTCCAAGCCACGAACGCTCCACTTTGCGCCTTCTAGCCGTCCCGTCAAGGTGCCTCAAAAAGATTAGAATATTGGGGTTTCAGGCTTTAGGTTTTGGGGCTTTAGAGCTTAAGCTTTTCCTGTTCTCCATGGTTCTCCCTTGTGCTTCCTGGCAAAAGCGGCCATAGATCCTGGGTTGACCCCGCATACAGTTAAACCGCTGTACTGTACTCCTAAACCCTAAACCCTAAACCCTAAACCATTACAGGGACCCCCAAAGCCAGCCTGGCAATCCAACAGGTAAGGATCCAAACCAAGTTTCTGGGTTGCTGTTAAGGAACTGAAAGGGAGCTGCTATCATGTGGTTATGTAATGTAAGCACCTCCACCTAGAAACAACACCGCCGCCGCAAATAATACATGGTTACGAAGGCGGTTTATTTAGTGCCTAGCTCAGGGTTGAGGGGAGCGTGATTAATGCATTATTTACGGTATCGCTGTAGTGGTAGCTTTGTTCAAGTTCATTCACAGCTTCGAGCTTTACCTGCTAGACTTGACTTGCACGGAGCGTACGAGCTACAGCCTCTCTGAAGCTAACTTCGAAAAACTACCGGGGGGGGCCTACAAACTTTACTGCCAATTACAAACAAGCCCAGATGGATGTCCCAGTTAATCTCAACCAAAGTATGTATACTGAGGGCATCGGACGTGGGATTTCGTCCGGAAACGATTTATTGACCTGGGGAGGGGAGGATGCCGGTGACCCCACCTGCTTCATTCATCAAGCCTCTACGGGGTGACCAACCGCACTTCCCTAAACCCCAAAAACCTTAATCCCTAAACCCTACTGGCCTTAAAAAGGCAATCGACAATTGCTAAACTTCTGTGGCCTATCATTGTATGAGGGCCGAACCTAACGCAGTTTAGGGTTTAGGGCTTACAGGTTTAGGGTGTAGGGTGTACATCCTGGTCAGTTTCTACCTATACACTAACTAATTAAAGGTTCCCAAGAATTGTAGTTTAACTTAACTCTAACTGGTACTTAACACTCAATCATCAACACTTAAGAGGGTTCAGGGAGCTACAGTTGGACTGTTAGCACAAGCGATAAGAGATGGGTTATACTTATCATGAACCTCAAAACCGTAAGCCTAGACCCTCAAGTAATTGCTCTAAATCCTAAACCCTAAGCCCTAGAAACTGAACCCGATACCCTGAACCCTAAGCCCTCTAGTACCTGCCCTAAACCCTAAACCCTCTATCATCCCAATGAAATAATGGTTTCCAATGTCTTTTTGCTTATCCCATACATATATATATATATCCCCTATAGAACCCCAGTAAAGTGATAGTTTCCATTTTCTTTTCCACAAGTCAACCCTAAACCCTAAATAGTCGTTTACATTTGATTTTCCATTATCCCGATATAACCCCTATATACTCCCAATAAGCTAGTAGTTTACATTTTCTTCTCCTCAAGTCAGTACAAAATCCTGGAAGGCCAACCCTCTGAAGACACGAAAAAAAAGTCCCAGATGCCATGGATGCTTGCTGAACTGGATAGAGCCTGAAGGGTTTAAGGTCGAAGGTTTAGGGTTGTTTAAGGTTCAAGGTTTAGGGCTAGGGTTTAGGGTTGCTTAAGGTTTCAGGTTTAAGGTTTAGGGTCTAGGGTTCAGGGTTTGTTAAGGTTTAAGGTTTAGGGTTGTTTTTGGTTTAAAGTTTAGGGTGTAGGGTCTAAGGTTGTTTACGGTTTGAGGTCCAGGGTTAGGGTTTAGGGTCTAGGGCTGTTTAGGGTCTAGGGCTGTTTAGGGTCTAGGGTCTAGGGTTTAGGGTGGTTCAGGATTTAGGGTTTAGGATACCTCAACTAACATGGACCGTCATATAGACCCCATTTAAAGAGTTGTCGGCCAAGAGCACTTTTTCAGTTGCCACGTTAGTGGGCAGGGGGTCGATACTAAATACCCCCTTGCTCACGTTAAATATGTACCGGACCCTAGTATACTTTGGCGACATAGCAGAATGTTTTTTGCTGCGGGAAATTATGGGCCCTACCTGGACCCCAATCGAAAGTAAAATAATGACCCAAAACCACCAAAACTAGCCAAAAAAACTTCTACATACTTTGGGGACGCAGGTAGTATAGGCTCTGGAGGATACCGTCCTCAAGCTGCAGTTCATGTTGTGTACCCTCCATGCGCCCTCGACAGACCTGTGTGATTACCAAAAAACTCAGGGTCCATGCCAGGTACCTAAATCATCAGAGTCAAATTTCGAAGTATGTTTGCGCACTGGTGTACTATGATGACATTCAGCCAACAAAAGCAAGTATTCGGCCCTACGTTCTTGTTGAGGTGCAGCGCTCGGGAATTCCCCTTTGCCGGGTTGGAAATGTTGAGTATGGAAAGGGTGCACCTGAAACCCCGCACCACGAGCCACTTAACCCTACATCCCAAACCCCAAGACCCAAATCCCGAATCCTAAGCCTTCAGACAGGGCTTCTTACGGTGCGAGGCCTGTAGTCGTAGCGCCTAAGGAACTGCCAAAGCGCTTTAACTGGCATCAGGGGGTTTCAAGGATTTAGTGGCCTGGCTTGCGGTTTCAGGGCTCAGGGTCTTTGAATGCACGAACCTTACAACGCATGGCCACCATGCAGTCTTAAGCATCCATGACAGTATGCAAACTCAAACCCCGGCGGTGAAAATTCAATCTGCGATCGGAAAGTCCTTGGCGATGAGGGAAAAGATTTGTTCACTGGTTCTTAGTAGGGAGCACGGCAATACATTATATAGGGATTTATGTACGGATTTTATTTCTTTCTTCCCTACCCTAACCCCTAAACCGTCAACCCTAGATGAAGGAAAGATTTGTAAGGACCGTTGTGCGGGCCTCTTTTGGCACTGTGGGGAGGCTTCCGTATGACTCTTTGGGAGTCAGCGTTCCAGTCCCTCAGTGCTCAAACCCTATGTAACCATCTGACTGGGGTCTAGTGTTTGGGGTTTTGGGTTTAATGCGTGGCCGTTTTCACACTTAATTTGTGTGGAGGGTACGCGGACGGAAAAAAAGGGACCCCCTCCGGCCCCTTCTACAGCCCACAGTGATAGCATTTTTCTTGAGAGACACCCCGAATTCTGGAAACCCGTAAGCCCTCCATACTCCTATGCCCTTATGTCCCCATATCTCCCTATGTGCACTCCCCATAACTGCTTTAACTGGACTCCTAAATTTTGGGAACCATCCAAAAAATCCGTGGCTTCAAGCGGCTTCCCGGCGCCTTCACTTGAACGCGGGCACCGACGCCCGCGGCCGCCTTGCTCAGAGCACCGCTGCAGATACCTGTTGAGTTGGGGTTTATGCAGGCTTTGGGGATCAGGGTATAAGTTATGTAGGGTATAGGTTAGGCGGACGCCCCCCCCCACCCTGTCATAGTGACTATAAAGGATAATAAGGATTATGTTAGGGTCCTACCATATTCCGTTTATACCACTATTACACAGCGGGGGGGATCCGCCTAAGGTATAGGGTTTAAGTGTACAGTTTAGGGTTTGGGCTTTGGGATCTCGGGCTGGGATTCAGGGCTGCAGGTATGGGGTTTGGAGTATGGGTAGGGCTTAGGTTTTAGGAGTTAGGTTGCGGTTTAGAGTATAGGTAGGGTTTAGGCTTTAGGATTTAAGGTTTAGGGCTCCCGTCCACAAAATTAACTTGGAGCTCCCGCCAGCGTGTACACGCTTCCGCCCACACGTCTGTCACCACCCCTCTCATTTTGTCTTTGCCGCGCCAGAGTCGGCGAGAATTTGAGCTGGGGGATTCCGAAAACGGAGAAGACGTTGTCGGATTGCCGAGGCTCTCGGCGTCTCACGTTATAGCATCGTTGCAAGCAGCAGCCCCCGACGACTTCGTTGGAGGCACGGCTGCTGCACCAAACACACGTCGCCGTCACGAGCATGTGAGATATACTCAACTCCTAGAATCCCCACTAATAAACACTATAGTACTCCCCTATATAAAATCCCCTCTATAACCCCCTTTGATGAGTTTAGACTATAGCTCATATAACTCCTGAACCCCTTAACCCCTCTATATCCGCACAGTTGTCCTCTAATCCCCTATAGAGCCCCGTTTAAGGAGTTTAAACTACGGCTTATGTGCATCTCCAACGGAATGCGCCACCATGAATAGCACAGGGACCCATAGGTGAAGGAAGCTGTAGGGCACTGTACTTACCTTTGGTTAGCTGGGCATGAAGGAATGGAAAAGAAAATGGAATCTACTGCAGGGGATTATGTAGGTGAAGGAATTAAAGTTTAGAAGAAATGGATTTTTTTTTTAAAAAAAAAGAAACTACTATAGAATTTAGGGTTTGGAAGGAATGGGAAAGAAATGGAAAGTACCATAATGGGTTGTATAAGGACGACTGTAAGGATCCCTTCCATCATTCCTAGCTGACCAAAGGTAAGTAAGTCACCCTGAACCCTAAACCCTTGCTAGCCAAAGGAAAGTGTAGGGGCAACAATTCGAACACTGTTGAAGCGCAGACCAACGGGGAGAGCGTCTTGAGCCAGTGTGTGGGTGTGTGTGTTTTTTTTTTTGGGTGTGGGTGGGGGGGGGGGGGGGGG
>CAJNIZ010046041.1:11101-41937 GCA_905231905.1 Symbiodinium pilosum | reverse complement strand
AAAATCATTCAAATCTAGTGCGCAGCCTATGATTTTGAAACAAAGAAAAATTTGGGGAGTAGAGAGGGTTGGGGGAGGGAGGAGGGGGAGAGGGGGATGCGCGGGGAAGGGAGGGGGAGGGGGAAGGAGAAAAGACCATATATATATTTCATTAATTACGAAAGAGTCTAATTATAGAAATAGAGAATTTGAAAAATAAAAACGAAATAATAGCTATATCAAGAAAGAGGAATTAAAAGATGAAGGCGATTATCTTAGCTATGAAAAGAGAATTTGAAAGGGCAAGCTTATATCATAAACAATCTAATCTTTTCTAAAAATGAGAATTTCAAAGCTCTATTTCCAATATAATAATATAATATACTCATAAAAGAATCAGAATTCGCCAATTTCTGAAATTTAAAAATATAGAAAATAATTCTAATTTCAATAAATTCTAATATATAAATCGTAATTTATAAAATGCCAAGAATTCCTAAGAAATTTATCCCTATATGCCAAGAATAATATTAAAATCATCATCAGAATATCCTAACAAATTCATTTTCAAATAAAAAGAAATCAAATAAAATGAGAAATTATTTTTTTTTTTATAAAGAATTCTAACCTAGAAATTAATATTTATAGAATCTCTAGTTTTCTCCAAGAAATTATATCTAAAGAAAATAATACTCTTTTTAATAAATGCTAATATAGAATTTATTACTATCGGAAAGGGGGGAAGAAATAAATAAAGATTTCTTCGAAATCTCAGATCAAAATTATTTATACCATATATAATTAATATATAAATGACGAATATTTCATAAATTTTATAGCGATCGTATATTCTATCAAGAATCTTCAATTTATAATATCTATATAAGAGATATTCAATCTCATATATTTATAATATATATTTTCTAAAATCTAAATATTTATATTTCCTAAAAATATCCAATCCAATACCTTCAATAAATTAATTTATAGAAATATCCAAAGAATTATCGAAGTAAGAGAAAATAATGATTTCTTCGTAAATTTAATTATTAATCTCTTTTATAAATCATATTAGAATAGATCTATTTTTTTATAGCAGCAGAATATCATCGTTAGAATAATTTCGTAACGACAAGCGAGCTAATACGGAAGAAAGAAATACGTAGAATTCCAAATTTTGCGTCCTTATAATTTGATATCCCGAAACATCATAATCATTAGCATTTTAAACTTACGGGCTACCAAGAACTAAGTGCCCATCCCGAGGTATTTCTGAAGGGGCGCGATTACAGATTCGAACCCAAAGATTTCGGAAAGACGTCCCAGAATCTAACGATTTTTCTCGATTTATTTCTATCATTTATTTTATGCGCATCTATTAGTATCTATATGCAGAATCCTCTACGACGAATATATGAGGTTATTCAATTCGAAATCTAAATCGTGACGTGGTTCTACTTCCCTAGGAAACTCATTCCCAAAATATTTCATGAAATTCCTTATAGTAATTACTTATCTTACGAGAGAATATCATCAACTCACTCACTCGGTCCAAAGTCTCCGTTCCAAGCTTTCTATTTCATTTATCTCTCCTAACCTAGTTCTTATGCGGCCGCTCGGGAGAGCGTATAAATACCCGTAGATAGACACAACCAACCTACAAATTCTGAAAGATTTGAAATCTCCATCCCGAGTCTATATATTCCGCCGATTAAACGCGCATACAGCCAAAGAGAAAAAATAAAATCATATCAGAATTTCATATGTATATTCCTCCTTGAGGAGAGGGAAGCAAGAATGCGGGACGCTCACCAGAGAAACATCGTTCAATGCCGGAAGCAGCACGCACTTCAAATAAGCGGAGTTGCTCGCGAAAGGAAGGCAATGCAATCGAAGCAGCCCTCAGCTTCCAGGTCAAATCTTCCATCCGCAGGCCATTGCCACCAAACTATGATGCGAATTTATTACCCGCAACGCTGATCCCTCTTCAAGCACGCCCCTGAACATTTCCATCAAGGGGACGACATGCAACACGCCAAACAGCACTGGACGAACCTGGTCAACATTTGGATTTCATGTTTGGCAGAGGGCATAGGTATACGTTCATGGCCACCTGAGTACCTGTGGGCACACATGGTAGATAACTAATCGTAGCTAAAACTGGGCGCTCAAGACAGGGTACATTAAAGCATCACTTGCAGCTTTCCCAGCGAAACTCCTGCCTTTGAGATTGTTTGGGTTTCGGAATACAAGCAGTGTCGAGTTTCCATGTTGCTTCTGTTGCCGGCTGCAGTGAAAGGTGTTGGACGCAATTTGGCGTGCAACTTGGTGACTGTGGCAATGGATCTCGCAAGTCAGCTGGGGCGCGACGCGGGCCGTGCATGGTGGTGCACCCTTCCCTGGACATTTACACCGGAAAATCTTGTAGTCCATCATGGACACCGCGGGCGGAGATGCGAACAGCGCAACAGCTCTCAAACGTTTTCTTCCCTTTCCTGAGGTGGCCGTTGTTGAGTTTTAGGTTGCGAGGCTTCGTCGGGCCAAGCTCGCACTTGCATTGTTTCCGTCCTCCAAGCTAACAAGGATCAAATCCAGAGCGGTAGACGTCTTTGACGGACCTACTGCTACTATGCTGCTGCTGAACCTGCGGCGGCTGCTGCTGCACATTGCTGCCAATGTCGACAAAGGACGGCCATAATCAGCACGATCATGGGTAGGATATTCTGCTGCTACTACAAGAGTCCCACCAAATCACGCACCCACCCCCCACGGCCTCGGGATGGACGCTCTGCGGACTCTGCGGTGTCAGACTCTGCGGTGTCAATGTCCTTAGTCGGTTTCTCTTCTTGGGGCGGATGCAAAAGCTTGGCACAGGCTTGTCTAGCAATTGTACTGCACCAGTGCTTGCAAGCAATTCAGGCTTTTGCATCAACAACTAGGGTTTCTGTGAAGCCTTCCATGAAAATGGATCGCAAGCCACACTGCTACGCACACACAGCACTTCTGCATAGTTCGGGGTTGCACAAAACCCGAATCCATAGATTCTTCTATCACACCGTTTGCAAAGCGAGGCAATACGGCTCCACAATATGGACCCACACACGAGTATGAGCTTCACTGCAGCTCTACGCATGCGGATAGGCATGACCTAAAGCATGACCTCACATGCTAACAGCTAACAGCTAAGAAGCCTGTCCGACCGCACAATGACGGTGGGCAAGCTGGAGCTATTTGGGGAACTTGAAGCGTCCTCGCCTGAAGCACGGCTCAAGTCAGCTCGGGTCGCATTCTAGCCAACACTACCCAAACAACAACTGGAGACAACCTGCTCCCCAACCCAAGCCCCTAAAAGGAACCACATTATTCCAAAGCCTGGCCCGTAAGGGACGAATACCGTTTTACGCAGCCGTGACCCAACAAAAAAAGCAATGTCTCGCAAAAGCTTACCCCTAAACGGATGTCATTTCATGCCTTCCAAGCCATGACTAAAAATGCCTGATATCCAAAAGAGTACATCGGGCCGACCACGATGCCCCGTGCTGTACTCTGGCTACGAAGCACCTCATGCGAGAACCTCAATCAACCCTTAGTCGCCGTGACGTGCTACCAACTCATTGATTGCGTGAGTGGGGCAAGGGTCAATAGGGCAGCAACCATTGCGACAACCGCCAAAATTCACATAGTCGTGCCAATGGTAAGAGTCCAAAAAGCAACTGTGTACAAGCAAAGTGTTGTAATCACTTTAGTTGACATATGTTGACATGTCTGTTGATTGGATACTTTTGCAGCGCGGCCTTCGGCGAGCAGCGCTGCATCAGCTAGGTTGCTTACCTTCTGGCAGAAGTCACAACAGGCTGTGTTGGGCTGGCTTTCCGCAGTTGTGAAATCGTCGTGTCCAGCACTGCACGTGCAGGCGCCAACGGCGATAACAGTTGCAATGCAAGAAGTCTTGGTCTAGGCCTGTAGGCTCAGCTTTCCAAGCCAAAAAAAGCGCAGCACTTACCTCATACATTCACCATGTCATCCCAAGCTGCGAGGTCGGGAACGGGACCCACGCCCAGCTTCTCCAGCAATGTCTTGCAAAACAAGCAACAGTTGCGGCGGCGGCGGTCATACTCGATGCCCCGCCATGACTCCTGAAGGTTCACGCTTCAAAAATTTTAAGTTTCGATGCATGTGAGGCTGGAAACTATAGTGACAATGGTGTCAAACACAGACATTGTAATCCGATGGCGGGGACGAGTAGGGAATCGAACGTGGTTGATGTGAGGATCCTGCCAATTCCACAGCCGTACCAACAAAGGATGTGATGCTGCGTGGTGTTGGTTTATGCTGTTGATGCAAAACCCTGAAAAGAGCGCATGCAGGGCAACCACAACTGTAAGGGGTCTGCACTTTATTGTTTGCAACTTTGGCTCCTTCATGCTTTCAAGGATCTCGTCAACGTCCAGAACCGACTTTGCTGTGGCACCCATGTCGAACGAGAATTTGTATACATGGGCCTCGCATCCCTTCGGAAGACAGCTAAAAACACCTGTGCCGTGAGGAGCGTAAGCATAGCTGTACTCCATGCCATGGACTTCCACACCGGCATGTAAGCCAACAGCCTCCTCACAGCCCACCGCTGCAGTGGTGGACCCACGGTAGATGTGAACAGTGACAGGGAGCATGGCGTCAATTCGGAGCGGAAGTAGTCGGTCAGTCACACTGATGAATCTGAACCATGTAGTGAGGGGTGCTTTAAGTATCTTACCTAAGAGAGTGCGGCGGTAAACTACTGCAAGTTGCAGCATTGGTATACTGAAAGCATGATGCGCAGCTCCAGCTGGACACGAAATGTGTCAGTCCCCACTGCTACCACTACTATCAACAATAATAACTACTACTAAGAAGTATTACTCATAATAAGAACCACTGCTTCTTCTACTACTACTGCTACTGCTACTACCAGTAGAAGTACTACTACTAAGAGTAAGAAGTACTACCACCACCACTCCCACAAGTAGTGCTTCTTCCACTCGCACTAGCAGCCAAAAAGTACCATCATGTACATGAGCACTAACAGTGCAACCAATAGTGGCACTTCCCCAGGTCAGGGTGTGGGTCTCCGTCCAGAAGCCCCCTCCAAAAGGGGCTCGCCCCATGATAAAGCAGTTGGCGAAAACACTACGGCAAACTCTGGCAACAGTAACAGTTCCAGGGAGAGTTCAAAGATTTTAGAGCAACAACACAATGCACGAAATTTTTTTGTCGGATCGTTGAGAGTCCTGGCAGCAGAGTCCTCCTCCCGCACACCTGCCACACAGAAGGCAACTTACTTGTGGTTGGCGGGGAATTGAGGGTATCACGACCATAATACTGCAGAGTGAGTTCTAGAGGCTGTATTACTATAGAGACTAGTATGAGGATGCACCCCCAATTCCATGCTAACCACAAGTGGGGAAATTTGACGGGAGCTCATGCTGGCGCAGCTCTGCATGGATCAGTCCAAACCTCCAAAGAGGAGAGCTGTACGTTCCAGGACATCCCATGAGCCATTGTCTAAATTCCTAGTATCCCCCTTAGTAGCCCCTATAGATTCCTTCGTATAATCCCCTATATAAACCCTTTCAGAAGTTTAGACCATAGCTCTCGTGACAACAGCAGACAATACCCCATGAGTCCTTCCAAGGCTGTGGCGGGTGTGTTGCCCAGCTTTACCCATCTCCACAGGCCTCGAGAATCAGCAAAGAACAGCGTAATTCGCCGACAAGGTAGCCGAAGAATGCAGGACAAAAATTAAAGCACATACAGTACGTACATACTTAGATCCGAGTCCGTTCTTCAATAATATTTTCTGCACTTTATGGCGCACTTCTGCGAGCTTGATGCAATGATGGTTGCTGCTTTTCTGCAGCCTGTGCCCTGACGCAAGAAACCAAATTGCAGATTCTGCAAGATCCATTTGCGTCATTCGGATTTCGCGGCTCAACAAGGCTGCTGCAGCTGTACATTGTGTTGGCTCTCCGCTCAACGCGCCAAAAACTTACGTCATGCAGACCGCAATGATGAAATACTATGCTGCTGAAGATCCCTCGAACTGAATACATATATATATATATATGACTTCGCTCAACACACGCGTTCCAATTGGCCCTTTTGCTGTGGGCATGCTCAAAAATCATGCCTCCAGTGCAAAGCTTGGCCTTGTCCATGAAGCAGCGCTTGGATGAGAGCCTGAAAGCCCCTGGCCGCAAAGAAACGGTTCGCTACAGGATGCTACAAGGACTACAGGGCTTCAATTTTGCGACCGGGCTGAAGAAGCCCATGCCCGCAGGTTCGCAAGGCTGCTACTAGATTATGGTGGCATACACGATGTCATTTTGTGTAGCATCTGGACTCTTGCCACGAAAAGCCATCAAAAACAATGTATACGATGTCCAGCGGCATCTGAGTTATGGCTCTATGCTTCTTGGGTCTATCGCGTTCGGGGCACTTCTACGATTGAGCATTTTGTGATTTGAGGATACAGTGACTTGCAAATCAAAGTCTGAGGGCGGGCTGACAAACCCCTGCGTTAAGCCTGCACGCGCTCTCTGAACATCCATCCTGGTTCAGCCTCACTGCAGGCCGAGGTGAGGCAGGCTTGGTTTGGGCTCTGAAGCCGTATTCCAAATTCGGACTTATCAGACTCGGACAGGAGCTTTTTTGCCATCTTACAGGCTGCATATGTCTTCTTGCAAGTGCTTCCATGAGTCTAAGTCTTGTAGCGGTGAACAGGCATTGCCGGGCTGCAGAGGATCTGCATATTATCATCATCTAAACAGTTGCCTTGCTTGAAAGGCTCAAGCAGACTCAATTTAGTTTGCAACATCTGCCTCTAATGCAATCTTCTACATTACTCCTCCTCGTTCGGGTCCCTAGGTAGGCTTCTTAGGCATAGGGTTCCTTCAAATACGGACCCTAGGAAGATGTAGGGATTACAAGGAGATTCCACGGTCCCCTGGTTTAAGAGGTTCTTGAATTAAGCTCCAATGCCTCCCTCAAAATGAGGATAATGAAGGACTGCATGGCATGGGGGCCGCAAAAGAGGCGCATCCTGCGCCCAGCTGAGATTTGGGCGTGACAAAGTCGAGACATTCTGAACCATGGGCGGCCTTAGTTAACATAAACTAGACCATCATCATCCTTATCATCACCATCATCTTCGTCATCCTAATCATCATCAGGCAGGCGCGGGCGGGAGCCTTGGAGGATATCATGGAATATTATAATATATGAGGGTATATCATATCTTGTGGCATATTGTAGTATATTGTGGTATAGATTATAGTATATAGGGGTTCCCATATCTGCTTGTGTCCCTCCTGAATTAACACAGTCATACGCTTGGCTGAGATGGCAGTCAAAATTATGGCCCATATCTGGGGTACCTTAAATATTGGGGGCTGTACTTAAAACGAACCCCACAACCTACCAACTCTTCCCAAAAGCAAATGCAAGAAACATCAGGGAAAATGCTTGTCCTAAAGCATTTGCCGGAGCTTCTTTGACAAAAGCCAAATGAGCAAAGATGATCACAATGCCTGCGTTGCCAGATCACAAGTTGCGAAGACCAAGTTGTCCCTTCAAGTTTCGTCCTACTCCTTCTGGGTACATCCTGGGACAACAAGTCTGTAGGGAAATGAACGCTGAAACGAGGTCTTGCACTCGTAGCATCAGAAAGTACAATAAGAAGTCTCATCTTGGCATAACAATTTACCAAGCACATGCATAGGATTACCAGTGATGCCTGAACACCGGCTGCTCTAGGAGTCATGATCCTAGCGCACGTTACAGGTCTGAGGCTGCAGGCTTCTGTGTGCTAAGCGCAGGACGACCTGGATGGCCACATTGTCGCGTGGCTTGCCAGGGTAATCCCCCTAACATTAACATTAAACCCCCCACCCCTCCCTGAATGTTAAAGACTCCCCAGTGTGGTATGCAATAATAGATTGGGAGCATTCAATATTTGGGGGAGTGGGGGGGGTTAATTTTAGGGGGAGGGGATTAGGCCCCAGATATTTGAAAATGGCCGTCGAAGGCTCTGGGGATTGCTTTGAAAGGGATGGTCTGGATTCCTCTAGAGCCCCATCGACAGAACATGGTCTTCAAACAATGGCCTGAAATAGCATAAAAAAGCTGGCAAAACCCCTTCAACATGAGCGGCGCCACACTCCTAAACGCCAGCCTTCTGCCCAACTTAACATGTTGTCAAGCCTTTTTTACTCTTATCGTTTTCCCATCAAATAACATAAGGTACTACGTTATTGCTTATTTGCTCGTATCGTTTCCCCATGATCTGCACATGCGGATAAACTGTCAGTTTTATGTAAAACGTAGAGACCCGGGCTTTTGTTCCAGCTTAAATGGCTTCTACAGTAACACCAGTGGAACATTAGGGCACAATCTTCTGGAACGCAAAACGTGATGGGCGGTTTAGGGTTTAAAGGTGCAGCTGGGCAGGGTTCGGGCTTGCGAATTCATGCAAATTCTGGGCGGGGCGGGGCACCTTTGAGTATGCCAACCATTCCACCGAGACCATCAACCCTGACCTCCGCCCACCTTTCCCTGCAAAAGAATGCAGCTCTGGAGGTAAACCAAATGCAGCACCTACATAGATGCGAGCCGGTTCTTCAACAATATTTGCACACTTTACGGCGCACCTCTGCCAGCACGCTGCAAGAGTCTTTGCTAATTTCCTGCACCCTCTGCTGTGACGCAAATAGGCATGCCAAAGCGCGGATTCTGCAAGATCAATTCGACTCCTTCTGATTTCGTGGCTCAACTAGGTTGCTGCAGTCGCGCACGCTGTAGTAGCATTAGCGCTTCTACATGGATTCCGGGGCTGCAGTAGCTATGCAGTTGCAAAGCCTCTCTCCAGCACTCGAGGATGCTATGATGGTCATGCCTCAAGTGCAAAGCTTGGCCTTGTCCATGAAGCAGTGCTCGGATTAGAGCTTGAAAGCCTGGGGCACAAAGAAACGGTTCGCCACAGGGCTTCAATTTCTCGGCTGGGCTGACAAAGCCTGCATGTTGGCCTTTGCGCGGGAGCTGGGGCTGCTAGATTATGGCGGCACACAAGATGTCACATTGTGTAGCGTCTGGATTCTGCCACCAAAAGCGCAAATGTAATGTGATCTATACGATGTCTGGCCGACGCACGGGGCCCGGCATCTGAGATATTGCTCTATGCTTCTTGGGTCTATGGCGTTCGTGCGATGGAGCATTTTGTGATTAGAGGATACAATGACTTGCAAATCAAAGTTTGAGAGCGGACTTTCAAGCCGCAAAACGACAAACCCCAACAGCATTTTTCGGCCGACAAAGCTGAGTGTCGCTAGCTGAGAAAAAAAGAGACGTCGTGCATTGGACCTGTATGTCTACAGGAAAACAGGCTTGGGCTATCTGCAAGCGCATTTAGCCAGCAGCCACAAAAAAACTGTACTGCCCAACCCCATGCACGCGTCAAAAAACACCACTGAAGCCCTGACATCCCAGAACTCTAAACCCCAAAACCCTGAATCCTGCTTGGAGTACAGGCAGGCCACAGCTGTGGCTCGACGCGTCGCCTCTTCGATGTCCTCCAAGGCGGGGACTTCTGGGGGATTATAACCCAGATTTAGGGTTTAGGGTTGAGGGTTGAGGGTTTAGGGTTTGGGGTTTAGGGTCTAGGGTTTGGGGCTTAGGGCCCCCTAAAGGATCCAAAAAATGGACCCCCCCCCCAATATGAACCCATTACTACATTGGGGAAACTAGGGGAGGTGATAGGGCTTAGGAGGGAGTATATATAATAGGGTATATATTGGGGTTATACTATGGTACCCAATAATGGAAAATCAAATGGAAAAGAACATGGAAAATGAAATGGAAACTGGGATCATATAGGGGATTATGGGGGCTATAGGAATATACAAGGGTTATGTTGGAATGTATTGGGATTATGTAGGGATATACAGTGATGGTACAGGAGCCGTGGGACGGGTGGCGTTTGAAGCAAAGGGCGGCGGATTTCAAGGTTTGGGGCCTTTAAAGGTACGTGGCGGGTAGGACTTAAGCTTTGTGAGTTGAATGTGATGGCTGTTGAGTTGAAGGAAGTGCTTAGGTTTAGGGTTTAGGGTTTATAAGATTGAGCGTTTAGGGTTTAGGGTTTAGCCAAACAACATGAATCTACATCTGTTCAAACATTAAGGACCTTAGTGGTAGTTTCGCAAAATAGGGACCCCCATATAGAGTCCAAAATATTATAGTCCTTATTATTCGGACCCCCAAAATGGTACCCCTAATTTGGGGAAACCCCCTAGTCTTGAGGTCAGGCTACGGCCTACCTTTAACGTCCAACAGGCTCCTTCTCAGAACCTGAGGCCTTTTCCGTCGCAGCCCGTCCCTTTTGTGAGCAAGCCCAAACCTCCATCTAAAGTGACCCAAATAATACCCAACAATCGGTGTTGTTAGGCAGCATTGGGTAGTCCATGTGGAGGCCCTGGGTGCGCGTAGGGGATGGAGGCCTCGGGGCCTGTCCTCATCATCCTCCTCGACGTCATCGTCCAATGCTAACCTGAGTGCAGTGTACTGTATGCAGCCCCAAGATGCGCGCTCAAGAAGGAGCTTTGAAACCAAATGACAGGCTTGACATACATACCATGAAGGAGGTAATCAAATGTTCCTGCCAGCGGAGTACAGGGACTGTCACAATAATGGCCGTGATCGAAATCATAATGCCACTCATGAAACGACTGTGAGGAGCGAACCTGGCAGACATCATGAAACTCAGGCCCGGAATGCAAGCTCAGCCTGTTAATTATCCCCCTAGACCTATCAAAATCTTCAATCATTCCTTAGGCTTATACTACAATGAAACATGAAAAAATCATTCCAATGCATACTACAATAAAACTTGCGTCGCAATCTAAGATCCCATGAACTCTAGTTCCCAACCTGACCCCACAGGACAAGGGTATCTATACCTGAAACCTAAATAGACTCCTAAACCCTAAACCCTAACCCCCTTAACCCCTTAAACGCCCTTAACTCTAAACCCTAAACCCTGAATCTGGAAGCCTGACGTCTGTGGATCCCGGCGCCGTTTCCCAGGGACAAAGCTTCGGCATGGCCTCTGCTCTCTTTTTTACAATTCAAAAGGGTTTAGGGTTCAGGGTTTGGACTTTGCTCTTTTTACAGTTCAACAAGGGAATCTACGGGTATAATATAGGGTTAGATAGTGGTGTAATATAGCTCGTTTTACAGTTCAATAGGTTTAAGGCTTCATAGGGTTTAGGCAAGGATCAAAGTTTTTGTGGCATTGGAATAGTTGCGGAAGCTGTTAGGCTATGGTTTCAGGGCTGAAGGTCAGAGTTTGGGCCGGATGCTAGGTTGGAGGCTGTCCCTGTTCCTAGCCAAGACCCCTGAGGCTTCAACAGCGGTAAGAGAGGATCATGAGGCATCAGGGGTGTTTCCTTGGTTGATATACAAGCAAAAGGAGACTATAACAGGACCAAAGGATCCCTGCTTAGACTTCTACACAGCTCCTTTTGCATAAGTCCTGAAACCCTGATATACCCTACTCTACATTTGGGACAAACTATACGAAACCCAAATGCACAATATCAAGGACCCTATAGCCGCTGCGCTAGCGCACAGCCCCACAATATCCCTGCAGCTCCCAATCCCACGATATCCTTGCAACCTTTGTAAAGGACCCTATATGACCCTTACAGCCCCTTTTAACGGGACCCTATGTAGGCTGCAGGGCCCCTGTAACAAACATTATAGTCCTTCGAACCGCATTAGAAAGTATAGGTAGGCTTCGTAGCCCCTTGAAATGATATAGCCCTTGTACGCCCTTTACACGGACCCTGTATAGCCCGTATCACCCCTTTCAAAAGGACGCGGTGAGGCCTTATAGCCCCTTTAGAGGGACGTTATATAGCTTGTGTGACACGTTTCAATGGACCGTATGTGTGCTGTATAACTCCTTTGAAGGAGCCTTTAACGCTTTTCACCCCTTTAAACAGACCCGATGTGGGCCTTGCAACTCCCTCAGAGAACGTTATGTAGTCCCTACAGCCCCATTTAAACAAACCCTGTGTAGGCCTTACAGATTTAAAGCTCAAAGTACATATTCTCTATCCGAATTTGATTCTAAGAAACTTGTCATATGAATTTCATGAAGTGGGGGCTTTGCGCGTTATTTCTCGGAACTCGCAACCCTACCTGTCCATACTTTTTTACTGTCAAGGGTCGTGCTACGATCTCGTACGCATGTAATGGGGTAGCAAAAGCTAGCAATACAAGCACTAGCAGTCAGTTCCCCACCATGCTGCTGGGCCACTTCAGTGGAGCTCAGCAGAATACAGCATTTAGATGACAGGAAAAAGCATAGATAGTGAGATGGAAAAGGAAGACGTGTTGCGGGCCCATGAAGGTTTTACGCCTCGACCATGAAACCCCCGCTGAATTGGTAAGTACTCGCTTCTACACCAACGTCCATGGTCCACGGATCCACATGATGTCCTCGGCAGTATTACGTGTACTTGTCTTCTTCACCTGAACTTGCGCTGACTTTGTTCGACATGCAAAAATCGGTTTTATGTGGTAGTCCTTACGAGGTAAGATTCAACGTGTCGGGACTTGGTTAGTGTATACAGGGTATTTTGGGGACACATTAAATGATGTGCAATTACGCGCTGTAGGTCTCTGAGGACTGCGCAGCTGCGACCGACGTTGTCACGGTATATCGTTCTCCTGCTGCACCTTACTTGGCTGCGTCCTCAAATATTTGTCTCATGGAATGGTGGGGCCCAAGCTGGCAATGAAATGCTTTTCTGATGTCATACTGACCATTCTATAGAGAACCTTGCCAGGTTCTACGAACAATTGAACGCACATACCCCCAGGAAGGCATTTCATAAACAAAGATGTTGGGGGCTCTCTGCAACATTAACATGGAAAGAACATGAAAGAACTACAACGCCAGCCCCCAATTATGGTTGAGTACATGCCAGCGGATCAGTGGGGCGGCAGTCTTGCGGGGCCCCCGCAGGGCTGCCCGTCACCCGGTGCCGTCTTCAAAAACAAGATGAAATAATAACCGAATATGAGCTATAGCATTGGGGTTACATAGGGGGCTATATAGGGACAATGGAAAAAAGTGGAAGCTACTATATCATAAGCCTGATATAAACAAGTGCTCAAGCGACAGCTGCTTCAATCCTCTACATTGTTCCCCTGGCCCCTCTCATTGCGATGGGTTTAAGGTTTTGGGGGAAGGCTTTGCTGATACGGACCACCCGGACTTCAGGGAGATGTAGTCATCACATGGAGATTGTAGGGATCCCCTTATCTAGAAGGTCCTTGAATTAGGCTCCTTCAGTTTCCCACAACATGAAGGAATGCATGCTATTGGGTCGCACAAGGAACGCATCCCGTGACCAGCTGAGTTTCTGTTGTCACGAAATCGAAACATCCTGAACTTTGCACCATCCTCACCATCATCATTATCATCATCACCATCACCATCATCGTCATCATCACCATCATCATCATCGTCATTGTCACCATCATCATCACCATCATCATCATCATCATCATCACCGTCACCGTCATCATCATCAAAACCATCAACTTCGCTTCCTCATCATCATTCGTCGAACGTCGGTAGCAGTAGTCAGTAGCAGAAAGCAGCACCACAATGTTGCTGCCATCCGCATGAGAGCTTCAGCTGCTGCAACCACAAGCACAAACGGCCCGAATTGGTCGACCGTTTAAATAGCAGTCATCATAGATTTATCGCAACTCAATGATCAAACCATCTTAGCGGTCATCCAGACCAGAGTAACAATGCCCTGCGGGAGGTTGGGGGTCGGCTCACCACACCAGCACAATAGAATGGACATTGGATGGCGAAGCCTGCCTGTCCAATTCAGACTGTCCATGTGCAATTCCCTTTCAAGGCTTCGGTACTTGGCTGAGGTGGCGGTAGATGAAAACTCCCAAGAGTGTTATTCCAAGTAATGTGCGTATGCAGTTCTGCATCTAGACACAACAGAGCAGCCTGAGCTTGGAGCATGCCTCGCACCAGCACGCGGGGCTTTTGCCTTGTGATAGGGTTGCAGCAGACAACCCGACCCTAGACTCTGCACCTAAACCAAAAGGATAACGGTGTTTTTCGGGCCGCTTTGGGGTTCCGATAGCTAGTGGCAAATCAAACCATGTGCAGCCAGGGCCGCGGCAAGCTCGCGACCTTCTCGGTATGATGCCACTCCTGGATCATTGGATTAACATGTACGCGGTTTTGGGTCTGGGATTTAGGGTTTAAGTTTTGGGAGATATGGTGGGCTGTCAAAGCAATGGGCCCATCCGAGAAGTGACCCTGAATACAGGGGGCCGTATTGCACGAGGGCCCCAAAAAAGGGTCACCAAGTTTGACTGCCTAAAAGTCCTTTTCCTACAGCAACTTGAAGAAAACACAACGGAAAATACTTGTCTTGAAGCATTTATGGGAGCTTTTTTTTTCAACATCCAGTCATCTAACAAAATAACTGTCATCTTGACAGACTCTGACCCCCAACATAGTCAGACAATGACAAGCCCTACTGGAGACTCAAGATGATACCTGAAGAACGGCCGCCCTAGGAGTCGTAGTCCCAGCAATCCCTACACGGGTTAGGCGGCAGGGCTTCTGTGCGCTAAGCGCAGGACAACCTTGATGGCCACATTGTCGCCTCGCCTGAATTGGCAGGGTGCTGTGTTCAGGAATGCTGAAGGCGATGCTGCGTCTGCTTGGATGTAGTAGGTTTTACAGCTGCAGGCCACTTCTTTCGGGGCGTAGCAACCTGTCTGGTGTAGCAGGGGCATAGAGCCGAGCAAGCCCCAACCAATCTTCACGTGAAGTGGCTGGCAGGGTTGGGGGCTTGCAAATTCTGGGCGTGAAATCCAGTATGCAAACCATCCGCTGCAAGAGTGTTGTTTGCTAGTTTGCTGCACCCTCTGCCCTGTTGCATTATGACACAGCAGCGCGGATTCTGTAACACCAATTCATATCATTCTGCTAGCAGTGCACCTGGCTTGCACTTGCGCAACACAAGGCTTTGCAGCAACCTGAAGCACATCCCCCTTGAGGGGCAAAATAGAAGGAGTCGGTAACTTTGGGACGGTGGATAAGAGAACAAACAACCGTAGACGAACCCAAGAAGGGCAAGACGAGCCTCTTCGAACCCAGGGGGTCCAGAAATGGGTTACACTGAGTGGTTACTAGGAAATGAAGGATACGAGTAGGCTGGGGCTAGGGATAGGCAAAGCTTCTGCCAACCCTTTCCATAATGACCCCAAGTTCTGTGCCTTTTTGCTCGACCTTGAGCCATGCTCTGCAGCCTACCCAGAGCACGACAGTCTCAGCATGAGCACGACGCGGCTGCAGCTCTCTGGCTGAAATCGCAACCACAGTCTGCCGCACTGTTGCTAAACCAGACCTGTCCAGAATGTCCGCTTCATTGGTGGCGACGTGGACGCGGATATTGCCGCTGGCCTTCATGTCGTTCGGACGGGCCTCAAGATCATCGCAGCCCTGCCCTGTACCTCAGTCATGGCCAGCGGCCCGGATGAGAGCAGGGATCATCAGCGATAGGTCTTCCTTCAGTGCCACCGGTGCTACAGTGCCAACGGCGGCTGATGCAGAAGTATCTAGGTCCAGGTGCTCTGATACGCCATGCTGACTTTGTTGGATACTTCACGCAAACTAGCTACTAGTTCTGAGGAGATGCTCAGCTTGTGGGCGAAATCCAAACAGTGAAAGCACGCAAGGACCTCCCCAATGGTCATGAGTCATGGTGCTAAGCACGCTGTATCATCGCTTGCTGACACACATTGAGAAATAGGGGACCCATCGGCAATCGCCATGACACCACGCTTCGCCATGCCCCCGCGGGCAGGCTGCACAGTGAAACGCACGATGCTCCCCACAGGAGACACTTGCCTGGCACTGTCCGGTTTCATTGTTCGGGAGGCAATCACCACTGCAGTCTTCTCGGGAACAAGCATTGCAGGACTCTGCAAGCAACTCACCACAGCTTACCTGGTCGACTGCCCGCTTGGACTCACCACAAACTTCAGTTCGCTGGGCGTGGTGCCTTCGAAACGCATGGATCAACTGATGCACGCTGCTAGTGCGGGAGCTAAACTTGAACCCGGGCATCAAAGCCTCACTGGCGCAGCCGACCAGGAAAATGTCCGCAAAGAACGCCTCCAGCGAATCAAATTTGACCCGTATGTCGCTCTGAAGCTTGTAGCCAAAGGCTGTCAGCTGTGTCAAGGTCTCGCTGTCCCTCTCGTTGGTCGCCACGTAGACGTGCCAAGCTCTCCCTTGCAGCTTCTTGTCGACAAGGCGCCGTAAGTCCTGAGCACTGCCACAGTTGACCGAGGTGTCCCATTCTGCTTTGCATTTTGTCGCCAGCTGATCTCCACGACGCCAATGCACAGCCAAATAAGGCTCGCCTCCGAACAAGTTGCTCATCATGCCTCAGGCTCTCATGGCCAAGACCAGAGTCTCTACTATACGATTGATTAATCAATAAGCAGCCTCAAAGCTGGTTGAAAGTGGTTCTACTCGGCACAACGGATGCTTTGAAAGAGGCTGACGTACTTTTGCTGGATTCTTAGGTGGGAAGGCCAGAGGTCCCAGCTTGATTGCTGCCAGCTTTTCGAGAACACGCAGTTCTGCCTCGCGTTGCTGGGATCAAAGGCAATTTTAGGCAGATGCTTCCAGGTCTTCTCATAGCGTAAAGACCAGTATTTGTAGTAATCACCTCAGATTTCGCTGAGGAGCTGAGAAGGACACACGCACACAAAACAGCACATTGTATAGGAGTCCTCGAAATAATGCATGGCATGGCTTAGTGAAAATCCCAGTTGCCGAGCGCTTTTGCTCCATTTAGTGCTCCATTTTCTCTTGAATCAAAACTGCAGTTCATGGCATGCACGATTTCGTCCCTGTCGTCCGGGGGTGTGTCCCTGCTGGGTTGAAGGCAGGCGGCACGCTCAAGTTCTAGCACATCATCCAAGCACTGCGGAAGATTTGCGCCAGGATAGGTATGCTCTGTTCGCATGGGAGCCATGACCACAATTCTGGGAGCAACGGCTTTGTAGATGTCCAGCATCGACAGGATTTGGTTGGTGTAGCCCTCCGCTCCACCCACCCAGAGGACGCAACGATCATTTTGCCAACCAGGCTGCCGAAAAGCTGATCCATGTGACAGGTTGCAGACTTCCCTTGGTTATACAGAGATAATGGAAAGAAAATGGAAACTACTAAGCATATATATATATGTATATATATATGTATATATGGCTATATACAGATAGAGGAAACTACTATTTAGGGCTTAGGGTGGCAGACTTTCCTGACAGCTGCCCAGAAAAGCTTACAGCAGGTAGTAGGCTTTGTCATAATCCTAGTTGGACATTCAAAAGACTGGGTTGCTGTTGAGGAACTAAAATTAAGTTGCCATGATATGGGAATATCGTAAATAAAAGCTAGTAGGCCTTCCTTGTTATGGCAACTTCCCTAAACCCTAAACCCTACACCCTAAACCCTGAACATTTAAGTTCCTTTGCAACAACCCAGAAGGCTGGCTTGCAAGGACATCCAAGTCTCTGAACGATTGACCTGTCCGGTTTCAGCTTTCTCCTGGGTTGCCTTTAAGGAACTTAAATAAAGTTACTAGAATAAGGAAACACTGTTATTTACGCAATACCCATATTGGGGTCACTCGAGCCCTAAACCCCAGGCCCTGAATTATGCACATACTATGGTAGCTGAATTGAGCAGTGTTTGTTTGGGTGGTTGAGCCTAGTAAGACTATGTTCCTTATTTAAAATACTATACCCAAAAGGAAGATAGAATCTTACTCTATAATAGGTACCATAATATCCCTAAATAAAATACCACTCAATTCAAGTTCTTTGACAGCAACTCAGTCTCAAATAGGTAAGCTGAAGAGCCGGGACGTCTACCAGCGGCTGAGCTCTAAGAAGCGCTGGAACCTGAGTTCAGGGTTTAGGGTTTAAGGTGCAGGGTTTTAGGTTTAGGGTTCAAGGTTCAGGGTTTTGGGTCTAAGGTTTAGGGTTTAGGGTTTAAAGCTCTGGGTTTTGGGTCTAAGGTTTAGGGTTTAAAATTCAAAGTTTAGGGCTTAAGGTTGAAGGTTTAGGGTACCTGAGTACTGCAGTGGGCCGGGACAACTGTAAATGGGAGCTTCCCCAAAATTAGGGTACCTCTCAACGTGGTTATTTGGGGTTTATGTAGGGGATATAGGATTTAGAGAGTAGGGTTTAAGGTTTCCAAAAATTAGGGGTTCCTTTTTGGAGGTCCCACGAAAAGGATTGAAATATTTTGAGGGTCTACATTGGGGTCCCTGAGTTTATAGAAACTATCGGATTGGCAACCATTAAAGTTTCCCGGATTGTACCCTGCAAGGTCGTACCCCCAAAGGATTCCCTCAGCATGGACCCCTATATCACGACACCCTTCTGTAACCCTAAACCCCAACTAGTCCCTTGGATTTAATGGACTCCCAAACCCAGGTGCCTAACCCTGGGGTCCCGCCAAACCTCTTCAAAAGATCATGAACGCCTTTAACTGAGCTATAGTCCAAACTCCTAGTGTCCTAACCCCTAATGTAGTCCCCTATATAATCCCCTATATATCCTCCTTTGAGAAATTTAGACTATAGTTATAGTTCAACTGAAATCCTAGCAGCGGCAGCAGAGAAGCAGGCTCCCCAGCCAAGGTGCAACAGTGCAAACAACGCCGTGCAAGCAAACTGAAGCACGGCAACGGCTCGGCTCGCTGAAGTTGGGAAGTGCTCCTTCAATACTCTTTTCAGCCGACGCGATCTTGTAAGAAACATTGGCCAAAAGAGTGCAGACCTCTGAACGAAGGCCGCTGCAGTCATTGTAGTGCTCAGCAGAGTATATTATTTGCTGGACTGCCAGGTGTTCGGGACTGGGCAGGTAAACAACTGGCCCCACCTATCTCTGATGCAAGCATGCTGAGCAGAAGCGGCGTGCAACAATCTGTTTGTCTGTTTGCATGCTGACGCACTTTTACACCATTGGCCAATCAGGGCACCTATGATCCAGCTCTATGAAGACTTTGCGTTGGCGAAGAAGGCGCCAGCTACAGCGGACTATGGACTGTACGCGCGAAGATGGCGTGCTCAGAGCTGTGAATGTTATGGACTCTTCGATTTCGCAAGATTGCTCAACATTCTCAGCGAGGAGTTTGAGGTGACTGAAGAGGCCTGGACTATCTAACATGTATGCAGCAAGCCATGTTCACTTGTGTGTATGGTTGGCCCTTCAACGACTGTCAGTTAAAGCATGTTGAACCTCACTGGGCTGTGTATCGACACTCAGGACTGCCCTTTAATTATGTATCAGAACATGAAGCCCCTGTCATGATATCTACCAGGAGGCATTGGCAATTAAGGCCACGTTTACAACCAGAGAGTTTGAGGTGACTTTAAAACATACACCGGGCCCCGCACACAGGAAATCCCGCAGCCACTGCTTTCAAAGAGAACCTTTCCGCAGGCTGCTGAGGTTCGGCCTAGAAATGCCTGCTTTATCTGATCATCATCGAGTCAGTTGCCTTGCTTGAAAGGGTCAACCGACAGCTGCTTCTATTGCTGCTGCAGAGGGAGACTTTCCGCAGCAGGCGCTCACAATCTTATAAATTACTCCTGTTCGCCTAGGCCCCTCTCATTCCGGCGGGTTGAGGACATGGGGCGTCTGTACGTTTGTAAAGGAGGGGTTAGTACCGGCCCTTGTGGAAGGGGCGACTTTTTCACAAATTCGAGACATGCTGAACTTTGGGGGCCGTAGTATGAACAGGGTTGTCGTCATCATCATCATCATCATCATCACAACATATCGCAACCATAATCTTAGCCATCCTTATCATCCTCCTTTTCGAAAATCCAGCAGGGCAGCACCACCATTTGCTCCATCCGCATGATCGCTTCAACTACTAGAACCACACAAAATAACGAATCAAAGTCTTTGTCGACGATGTCCATATCAGTCACGCTAGAACAACAACAAGCCAGTGATAACAAATACGTTAACAACAGTCAGTCAGTCCAACAACAACAGCAGGCTTTGCCGGGCATGGTCGGTTCACCATACACAAAACAATGCAACGGACTGGATGGCGGCGCCTGCCCATCCAATCCAGATTGTCGATGCTCAATTCCCCTTCGAGGTTTCGGTGCATGGCTGACGCAGCGGTGAAAGAAAGCTCCGCTGACTGCTCCAAGGCGTGCCTTCATGCTGTCGCCTATGAAACACAAAGAATTGTTGCTACGGCTTGCACTGCACAAGTTCGTGGGGTTGTGCGATAGACTGGCAGGAGACAAACCAAGCCTAAACCCGAAACTTGAACCCAAAAGACTGCCCTAATCGAAACTGACATGGAATCCCACAAATCCTGTCTCGTTTTGCAAGGACAGTGGTCTTTGTATGGTGCCTTTCGGAATTCCAGGTTAGTTTTGAGGGCGGGTATTCAGCAAAATGCATCACAAGCAACATGTCAATGTTCCAGACTTCTCCGAACCAGGGCGACCCGAGCACAATGCAAAGTGTTTGTACACAGAATGCAAGCGTTCGAGACTTAACTTCGGAAGCTGAAGACGAGTGACTAGCTGACGGAACAAAGCTATCCTTCAGCACTGCAAGTAATGTCGACCCGCGATTAATAAATCCCCTCCATTTAAGGGCCTTAATATTGGGATCCCTACTACAATCCCCGGTAATCAAGGGGAGGGGGTGTATTAATTAGGGGTCTACAGTCGGCTGGACATGGCTAGACTCAGAGAAGACCGCCCATCAGGACAGTCTTCAAACCCCCATATAACCCCATAATGTAACCCATATATTACCGCATAATAAAACCCCCATAGTACCCCTATATAACCCCTTTAGTGCCCGTATAGTACCCCTATATCACCTCCATAGTACCCCCTAGTATAACCCCTATATAGTACCCTGAAATTATCTGTAAAAAACCCTATAGTACCCCTATATAACCCCAGAATATAATCCTATATGACCCCATAATATAAACCCTATATAACCCATATAGTATGCCCATAATATATCATAATATAACCTCTACATAGTATTTCTGTGGCTGGCATCAAAATTGTTAAATCCAATATGGTAGCGCTCATAAATGAGGAGGACCCCCAATATTGCCAATATAGACTCCAAAATACTTCAATCCTTATTCTGGGGACGCCCGACCAGGGACCCCTGCTTTTGGGAAACCCCCCAGATTTTCCAACTTCAAGCCTGCCGGCCCGAGAAGTCCTTCAGCAGCGAACTCTCAAAATCTCCAACCCCAGGCAAGATTGACACATGTGTGAGGCGCCTTTGTTCATCATTCTAGGATACCCATATCATATACCTTTCAAAGCAGGTTCACGGACAGAAAGAACTAAGGTTGAGGATGGCCACCTTGCTGTTCTTGGAGGGTCTGCAGGACTTGGAACAAACCAGTTTCAGAAGCATTCCCTTGCTGATGTCGCCACTTGCGTCGTCCCTTCTTTTCCGCAGCCCCGAAGCAGTCTCGGAATGCGCCGAGATGCCAATGTTACGCTGGCCTTCGTTTTGCCACAGGTGCCTGCCAGCAACATTCATGGGTAGGGTTGGACACCTGGCAACAGTCGATCACGCCTACTTCAACATCCCAAGGATGCAGTTGATCCTGCTGACAGGTAGCACATCTAGCACCTTGCCCAACCTCCTTTTTTTGCCAGCTGCATTTCCGATGGATGCTGATTACGTCACGATCAGCTTCTTTCCTCTGCATGAGGACCCTTGGCATCGCTACTCCATGTCTTCCCTAACATCACTCCGCCCATCAGGAGCAGCTTTCCTAATGGAACGGCCTCAACAACCAGAGTGGGGTGCGGAAGTAGTTTCTGAGATTGTTGTCATATGGGGGCTATACGTGGAATACTAGCGTGAGTAAGATACTGTTGTTACATGCTTATCCCACCAATGAGCAGTCATTTTTTTCAATGAGGGGCTGTTGAGATCTTTGGGGGAAGGAATAGCAGCAGACTGTCCAGGATAGCTCTGCGATGCAGGCAGTGACTTTCGCACTCATACACAAAATCTATACGACTGTTATTGCCATCCCTGCTGTGAATATCTAATCGTCATTGCTCCTGCTAGCCCAACAACTAAGTACTCGTCCCTCCGCTGCTAAACCTTTTACTCTGGCTCATGCGAAAAAAACCACATTGACTTGATTGAATGAGCTCACCCCTTCACGTTTTGTTTACAGTTAGTTGTGGTGGCAGTCGTGTGTCGCTGTCGCTCATTCAACGGTTGGGCGCGTAGAGTTGCGGCATGCAGGGAGCGAGATTGTTTGGGTTAACTCGCGCAACTAAACAATACACTGGGTTAATGCGAAGGAGCTTATATTAAGAGAGCAGAAACACAGTAGATAACAGGCTTTCCTAACTTTGGTCACTTTTCAGCGCCTTAACAGCAAGGGGCCAAGGTTAACAGCCTACAAACGCTACCTTTTTGACCCAGCTGCTGTCAGAGACGAATATAATTAGATCAGAGACTCGAATAAGCGACAAGCGCTAATTACTACTGTGACTGCTGCTCCTGCTACAACGAGAACTCCCAGTACCCAGCTCCATAAAGGCCACCATGTACTATATTGGCTACTTTTCCTGGAAGCTTCAATTTGATCTGCAGGAAGGCATGGAACGAGACCTCAACCGCTCCGCAGCGATCCACTTTCCTGGGACCACAGGTCCCATCAGGCGGACTGGCCCGACTCGAGAAAGTGTTCGTCTTTAAAAGTACGACCCGCTTGGAGTACCCGTGATGCTAAAAAACATCCAACACAAGCAACTTCTCGACGCCATCTGCCTCAAGCATGGACGTCTGTATGCCTGGTATGGTGTAATTAAGCTATGCCTGGAATCCGTCGAGAAGGCGCTGCGGAACTGACGCTAGTGGTCTAGCCTAGCTGTGGCCTTAGTGAAACTCGAAGAGATTCTTGAGCCTCAAATCCTCTTGTTTTGATGGCTATCTGGAGTCATTTTCATACTGCTCGTCTGAGAGGATCTGTGGTCAAGGCTCCGCTGCGTGACTTTTGTGTTGACCCCTCCTGCACGTCGACAAGGAAGAGAAGCCTCGGACAGCGACGCATCTGGAAGTAAATGGTAGTTTCCCAAAATAAGGGGACCCCAATATAGACCCCTAAATACTATAGTCCTTATTATGGGAACCCCCAAAATGGTACCCCTACTTTTGGGAAACCCCCAAATCATGGCAACCATTCACTGTTGAGCCCTGGGTGCCTGAGATCTGCAATGCAGCGCAGATGCTCTGAGCACCCTGCAAAAGTACATGATAGTGAGTGACAATTTATGATAATACCTGTGAGTGCCTGGCTGAATCTCTGTGACATAGCAAGGACATAGCACCGAGACAACGGGAAATAGGGTTGGCCCGTCGGGATAGGCAACAACATGATATGCTTCAACCCCGTGACATGTACATGCTGCCCCTGACGTAGATTTAGTCCCACACTCCTGTTTGCAGTTACAGCGCTTCCGGCAATGTGGGCTATTGTCATACTTTGGCGTGCAAAGAATCCATACAGCAAAAAATGGCCTCAACAATCCCAAAGGTGAGCTGAAAAGTGATACGTTTATTGATGCTACTTCCAATTTTCATAAATACAGTATGAGTAATACCAACAAACAATGTTTAGATCTGTTCTGAAAGGCTTCATGTCATGGATCCTTTTATCAAGGTCCCCAGGCAGACAGACTGAGAGCAGTGCATCTGCACGAGCTCCTGGAAGAGCATTATGTACAACTCGCGAAGCAACCTCTCAGGATTTAAGGGCTTGTTTTTTAGGTTTAAGTTTAGGGCCTAAGGGTTTAGGGCCTAGACCCCCAAAGTAACCAAAATAAAGACCCAATGGTGGAGAATCACATGGAAAGGAATACATAATGAAATGGACGCTGGGTATCATATATGGATTATAGGGATTGCCTACGATTGGGGCCTAAATTCTAAACAACTACCAATATCTTTTTGAGGCCTGTTTGAGGTACCCTATACTATAACCATGCAAGTAACCTTGGATCAACACATGTCAGCTATTCCAATTTCAGACGGCTACCAACAATTGCCTAATTGATGGGACGCTTGCAAGTAACACTGCTTGAAAATTCTTGAGGTAATACTACATAGCAAAAAACCTTCAAATTTAATCGCTGTTGGTTTCCATTATACGTTAGCAGTTAAGTGCCCGAACAACGACAGCCCAGGTTCGGGATACGAGAAGAGTCCGTGCTTTTAACTGTCTATAAAAGCAAGCATCATCAAGCATCCACTGTTTCCTTCCGCTTAACTACCCAAAAGCGGCTGGCCTTGTGTCAACAGCGGCGCCGATATCCACACTCGAGGCAATCATGAACGGAGCGCGACTGCTTCCAGGCTGGACATGATACAGGAAGGTCCTCCGTCCCCCTATTCAGCTCGAGTCAGGGCTTCTTGCAGCCACGAAGTTGTGCTGTTTACACGATTAGTATGCTCGTGATCTCCTCTGCCTACCGGAATCGTTGATCTTGTTTGTTGAGGTACGCCCCTCCCAATCACTGGCATGTTGGCAGGGAGCGCTTACATTACCAAAGTAATGCTGGTGGTGACGACTGCATAGCAACAATGCGCACTCCAACTATTCAACTGCAAAACTGTCCTAGAATCGTGCCCCACACTAGTACTCGTCTACGAGTGGCATTGGTACAGATGCACAGCAAGAATAGGAATCTGTTTGTGTCTCAGTGGCTTTCATGCGAACAGCCAAGAATGCCAAATCAGCAGCCCTCATGATCCAATCCTACATGGTGTTACTGCTATATACTCCCCACGGCCTTCCACACAATCCCGGTATCACAGCCCGAAGCAAGCGCATCATCGTAGGGTCTTGCATTCACCAGCCAAGGCCCGGGCAAAGCTGCCCAAGAGAGGGGAAAGGTTGGCTGGTGATGCAGAAAACATGTACCATTCGGGATCCCGAATACCTACAGGGATAAAGGGGCTACAGAAGCATTTCTTGTGGATGAGGATGAGATACGGGGTACTCTGGAGAAAGCAAAAGAGCAGCGCAGTCCTGGGATCAGCAGCCGCAGCACCCCAAGCATTTCTACTACTGCATCCATGCGTGCATAGAGTATGTGGGAACCCGCGACCCTATGATGCGCTGGACACACCACATGAATCAAAATGAAGGAGTCGAATGGACTGAACTTTATGCAAGTTCCGCTGATGGATCCCCACCAATGACCCACGACGAACAAGATAGGTTTCTTCAAAACGTCCTGTTATGTTTCGATCCCCGTTCTGTGTGGCCATCACAGATAAGAGCAGCCAAGAAACCTTTGAGGATCTAATGCTGGTGCCTATTAAGAATCTAATAGGGCTTGCAGCAAATTTTGCTACAGTTGTACCAGGAATTATTCAGGCTTCTACGTTAACCCCAAACCCTAAACCCGTTACCGTTACCCGTCCGCTTGAATCTTCCAGGCTGCTGGGAAAGACCTGCTGGGTCTTCGTAGGGAATAAAGGATTATAACCCCTACATAATAGGGTTTGGGGTAGGGGATAAGGGAATCCAAATTCCTATATAAGGTCTATATGATATGTTCCCTTATTCCCTGCTAAGAATCAGTAAGATGAAGGAATTGCAGCAATAGAGACCATAACAGTAGCTACAACACATCCTTCGGAATTCCTTCTCTCCTATCTAACCGAAACCCTAAAACCCTAAACCCTAATGTTTCTGGTGGGGCTCCTTCCATTTCATGGGCGTGTTCGCTATCGATGATGGAGCCCTGCCTTGCTTCTGACTCAAAGCTGTACCCAGTAAAAAAAGGTCATCGTACAAAGTGAACGATACCAAATGGTGCATGAAGCTCAATAAAAACATGGAGCTATCATCTAAAGTCCTAGCATTCCCCTTAAAAGCCCCAATAGTAGTCCCCATGTATTCCCCATATAAGTCCCCTTGAAGGAGTTTAGATTATGGCTCACATGACAGCACGAGACAATCATGCGAGCACGTGTCCTTGTCCATCACTGGACGATGAAATCTAACTATGGCAAGAATGTGAACATCAGTTATTAAATTGATATATTACTACAATGCTATATTGCTACATTGCTATAGAATGTGAGCATCATTATTACATTGATGTATATGGAGGTATGACTATGTGATCTTACTGTATTACTATATTGCTCTAGTGATATTATGTTATTATTTCTAGTTTGGCTGTAAATCCGATGCTCAGTAAGCCTGTTCATTCCTCCTTGTGAACCCCAAACGAGAGACTTCGTTCAAGCAAGGCAGGCTACGCCGTCCTGCTCACACCCGCCGCCTCTGAAGGTCTCCACTGCAATCTGTCGCAGAGAACTGGAATGAACTGGAACTGACAGCTCGATGTTCTTGGTGTGGCGGCCCGAAGTTAACTACTAAGACGTATGATATAAAAGACAGATGCCGAGAAAAGCCTGCAAGTACAAACTGGGCTTGAGTCTGCACAGGTTGGGTTGGAAGGCAATCCCACCATTCAATTAACCCCAAACATCCCTGAATCCAAATACGTAAACCTGCCACAGGAGGAGGCCTCTGTGCTGTTCAGAAATATTGCGCATCATGGGCCAAGTCGAATGTGATTATGACAACACCAAGGACGGAAAACCTCGGGACCTGAATCTAAGGCATGGTCAGCCATCTTGTAAAACAGAGGAATATAGAAGCCGGAATCATCAGGAAATGTCAGTATCAGTAGGACAACTCCCTTCAAATCCTGAAAACACGCAGTGTGCTGGACTTCAAACCCCGTTTCGATGTATTCAAGGCCCGTGCATAATTGACAGGCCGGCAATGAGCCCGCCCCTAAGCCCCTCCCTGGTGCTCTTGAAGATCATGCCAGATTACTTTGACAAGCTCCCATGCGTAGGCCCAACCCAACCAAGCACAGTGACCAACAACCGAGACACCACAATACTCCCAGTGCAGTGCGCGCAGATTGCTTGAGAACTCTACCCTGCAATTCCTTGGAGCAGTGCTCATCTGGAGAATTTCCTGAGTGACCTACATGCTGCACTGCAGTGTAATTCTCCGTAATGATCTTCTGCCATGCGGACAGACATCACTGCTCATGTTGGCATGCCTCAGAATTTCGTGCTGCCATCTAGTTTCGTTCCAAACAGGATCTTATTCGGAGGCATACCGTGTCTTCATGGCCCTTGGCCAGCTGGGAGAGGTTGTAAACATTACATATGCATTACATATGTGTATATATGTATGCTTTCGATCATAGACCTATGCATGTGCAGTTACATGCTTATGTATGGACATACATACATATGTATGTTCAATCATCTGGTTTGCTCTTTGGCAGGGTTGGACGTTCATGCCCCTTCGAACTGGCCAAGCACCGCGTGGCAAGCCCCCTGCACACTTCAGAGTGACTTTGTCACCTCTCTGCGGTCTAGCCCGCAAGCACAAGAGGACGACTTCATGCAGTGAACGCTCAAAGCACTTTTGAGTCCCTCAAGTCCGTGTCCTCTAATGGGGGGTACACAAAAGTACGTTTTTTTGGGAAGAACTGCAGCGCATCAGCTTGCCGGGCATCAGTGCATGGAGTCTTTTCTTGTGCGCAGCATTGTGGGGCAGTGCGGTGTTCCGGCAGGCAGCGGCTCGAGAAATTGCACTGAGAATCCTGCAGGCATCTCAGGGTTCACTTGCTTTGAAGGTCCATTCGAGTCTTGGCACGTGGGGTTGTAAAATGTTGTAAAGAGCAGAATTAAACACACGTTCAAGCATCTGGGCACTTAAAGCTGTATCTACCCATGAACAAGCAGGTGCTGATGTGTCTGCGTGGGATATAATATGGCTGCACATGATACTTCCAAGAAACCCAGATGTAGGCGTCCGTACTATACTAATTGCGGCAAAGCATGCTTGACATCTGACAGGCAGCTACTGCAGCTACCTTCAACACCGGCACAGCCTTCTCAAGATTGCAGCAACCGATTATGACCATGACGCAGCCAACAACAACACAGAGCCAAACTCCTATCATAGCACAGGAAGTCACCAAGTGCTCTGTTTTTGACAGCAACGAGAGCTGGAAACAAGGAACGCGCTGAACGATGACAACGGGAACTGGAAGCCCAGGAAGCGGTCCATGGCATTAGACGATATGGACGATGTCCACCTCGGACCTTGCAACCTGCGCGGCGACTTGAATGGCATTCCTCTACACTCTTGGGGCTAGGGCTAGGCTTCATAATCCCAGTTTCCATTTCATTTTCCATTTGATAACCCTTTATTGTGGCGTATATATCCCGATTTATTCATGTATTTCTTAAAATGTAAGGTTTCAGGCCTAAACCCTGAACCCGGGTTTAGGGCCTTGTGTCCCGAGGCGCCCCAAAAGTTGAAGATAAATGCCCCTTTTCCAAGACCCTCTTGGTACGTACTGGTAGCCTTAATTGGGGATATATGCCCTCAATAGGGGGTACTTAGGCCCCAATAGAGGGTAAGTGGAGGATCTAGGTCACGAAGCTCAGACGCACGCCCACCCATTGTTTCTGATTCTGATTGTGCAGAATGCCTTCAAGCAGTGTTGCATGCAGGCTGAAGTCATATCCCTGAAAATTAGGGAACACATAGACAGGGGTATACGACCCCAAGAAAGGAGAATGAAATGAACAACAAGATCGCAAATGAATGGAAACTGGGATCATATAGGGATATCTATTTCACCTCTTTGACGGCCTCAGACATGCAAGTAAATCTAACCACAAGCTGCGTAAGTCATCTCCGCTGTGATGCTGACTAGTCATAGATCAACTGGCAACACGGGGGAGTCACAACTCTTACCCTGAAAGGTCAAACAGAAGTAGGTATCCTACTTACAGAACTCGAAGCTCCAGTACCCGGTAATTTGCGCGATGTCTCCCTACATCTCCTACAACTTCCCAGATAGCCTTTACCGTCTGCTTTGTAAAGATTCCTGAACCTTCTAATGCAAAGGCAAGGTGTCCGCGCATGCACATTTTCTGCTCACCGTTTCTCCTCCCTCCTGCGATCACGGCTACGCGATCGCGAGACCTTGAACGTGGTTCCAAACTCGGGCTCAGGAGGATATTTCCAAGTGTTATCACTGTTTATGGGCCTTCAGGCCTTCACCACCTGCACAAAACTACCTCAAGTCAGGGGCGACAGCTTGACTAGGGTGGAGGGCTGTGTCCTTCATGCGTCTGTCATGAGCAAACATTCATCAGGTGGCGGCAGTGCACCGGCCGATAAAGTGGTTGGATTGAGTTAAGGGACAGGAGTACCTTAAACATGCCTGCACATGGCAAGCGCAAAGAAGCGTGGTCGGACATGAAGAACCCAACGGAGCGCAAATACTGCCATGAAGTGCAGCTATGCTGTGATCTATAGGGTTTATATGCGCATTATAGGGTTTATATAGGGATTACCAGGGTTTTCCAGGGATATTTCCCCAATAGGACGTCTGCACGCCCAGACGCATCTAATGTGCACGAAACATCAAGCTTTCACTTACAGGGGGAGCACGAGCTCAGCTGGGTCCAACCGTCATGCCTGCCAAGCGACTTGCATTGGAGAGCCCGGAGCAGCTGCCTAGCATGCTTCTCAGTCTCTCCCAAATGGAGGCTTCCCAGAATTGGGAATGCATTTTTGGGGGTCCAGTAATTTTAAGAAAATTGGTATATCGGGGTAAATATTGAGGGACCCTCATATCGGACAATGACCATATTTTCTGCACTGCACGAATGACTCATGCATGGCTGAAATCATGCTCGTATTTATGTGAGATGTACCAACATAGTACCCATACATACATATATATATATATGTATATATACACATACATGCATAGGTCTATAGGTACCATGGTCCTCTCTAAGGTCACCTGAAACCTTAGTACTAGTGGATTGGACTCCATCCAATGCAGTGGCACGCCAACATGCTAAAATCGCTTGCTTGAAGAGGTCTCTTCGGTTTGAATCAAAGGGCTTCGGGTTGGAAATTCAAGTTTCAACCAAGTTCTTCAGGGGACACTATCCGGGACCATGGGTTACATACTGATTCTCATTTCGGTTCCGACCTGTGGTCGTCCCTTGTTTCGAATTTTGGGTCTTGGGCTAGTGGGGCCCGGCTTTACACTTCAATGGTTAGTATAGGTTGGGTACTGCCCTCACTCAGTAACAATTGGATAATATTTATACTATAGCTATATAATTATATATAGCCCTTAATAGGACCCCCCAATATAGACTGTTACTGGGTGGGGGCAGTACCCAAGGTATAGGGTTTGGGGTCATGGTTCGGGGCCCCTCTCTCAGTGAGAGCCCTGACAGGATTGGACTGCAGATTGCAAACCCTAAACCCTGAGTCGGAGATCCTGACTCTAAGCCCTAAACCGGTAGCCTCAAATCCTAAACCTTTAGCCTCAAATCCTAAACCCTAACCGCTAAACCCTCAACCCTACATTCTAAGCCCTAAACCCTAAATCCGAAACCCTAAACCCTAAACCCTAAATCCTAAACCCTAAACCCTAAATCCTAAACCCTAAACCCTGAATCCTAAACCCTAAACCCTGTGCAAATTTGGTCCTGGCCTCCTGGCAGGCCTTCGCCTCGAAACGCAGAATAACATTGGAGCCACGCGGTTTAGGGTTTAGGGTTTTTTTTGGTTTAGG